>CP125974.1:95391289-95627227 GCA_030063025.1 Avena longiglumis | reverse complement strand
TAGAGGCACCGAACGAATAGAAGCGGGGAAAAAAAGGCGGAAGTGTAAGCCAGGAAAAAGAAGGCGGGAAATCATGGCCGGGGAAAAAAAGAGGCGAGGGAAGTCGTGTAAGCGGGAACAAAGGCGAGGATGCTTGGCGTGAAAAATTTGCCGGTGTGGCGGGAAAAATGCCGGAAATGCGGCGGAAGAAATAGCGAAGGATTGCCGTGAGACGATTATTCGGAAGAACCTTGGTGGTCGTCTGTCCAGGGGCGACGCCATATCGTCTAATTCGAGGGCGACCGGCGCTTGTCGTCCGTTCAAGCAACGACCCACTGATGATGCAAATCGTCAGATTCAGCGGACGACAGACGAACTAATTGAAATTTTTCTATTTTGCGTATTATTTGTGAAAATAAATAAAAAATGTATTATTTAAAAAAATCTGCAAGAGTACAAAATGTATATAGCAAAAAAATATCATATTGTAGCGGTGAGCCTCGCGTGCTAGCGTCGGCCGAGCAACCGTCTCCTTCGTCTCCCTTGTACGAGTGTCGCCCGCTATTGCTGGCGAGGCGTCGCCGCCCTTAGCGATGCTCCGCCACTAATGGCGAACATCGTCTCTGTACTGAAATGTCGCCGTCGTTGCAGCGAGCGCCATGGCGCTCGTAGCAGAGTGTAGCCGCCCTTATAGCGAATGCCGCCCGCGCATAGTAGATGGCGGCGCGCTAAACTGGCCTTGGCAAGTGTCGCCGCTGTTGTAGCGGAAGCCATGGACGCTTGTAGCAAAAGCGCCACCGCCCCTGTAGAAAGTGCGCGAGGAAGGCCATGGCGACGACGCTCTGCGAGAGGAAGGCCATGACGACACAGGCCACGTCGCGCAGCTGTATGGCGGAGGAGAGCCGAGAATATAGGGACATGAGGCGGACCGTAGCCATGGACGCCGGCAAGCGACCCAGATGGGAGAGAGGCTGGCGGAGCTCGCAGGTGCCGTGCGGCGTCGCGCTGCAGGTACCAGCGACGTCGGGGGAACAACGGCGTCGGGAACCAGCGGCGGCGGGGGAACAACGGTGTCGGGGGGAGGGGGGGGGGGGGATCGGCAACTCGTCCTGGGAGCAGCGGCGGCTAAGTTTCGCCGCGGTCGGCCGGATCTCGCGATGACGGGTCCTGGCGGTGGCTGCTGGTCCTTGTTTCCTAGAGTCGTATCGTTCCGGGGAAGAAAACATGGTGGACCCCACGTGAGGCAAGCGAACGACGCAGGACAAGGCGAGGCCAAGCGAGGACCCGGGGGATCGATCCCGGGGGAACTGTATCCTTTTTCTAAATTGATGGACAGCCGTGGTCATGTCCACCGTACGCCTCAATCAAGCAAGTTAGGAACATGTGTATGTAGAAAAACGAAAATAAAAAAGGGGAGTAATAAATCTAGGACGTGAACGTGAAGAAATAGTCCAGTGTTTTTCCGTTTTTCGTTGAATTTGCCAATCCCACCATAACTCCCCTTCCTTTACTCAACTCCCATGTCTTTCAACCATACAAGGGATTTGAAGTCTCGTATCTGTTTAATTCCCATTCCATAGTTTTAATTCCCCTAAACCAAACACGGAAGCCCTAGCACGGCATCTGCGAAACCCTTGAAAATAAAAGATATTTGCGAACCAGTCGTACGTCGGCCCGTCGGCTCCGGAAAACCTAATCGCCTTGCCGCCTCACGCCATCCCAATCACCCACTGTGGGAGAAAGGCGCGAACAAAGTCCTAGCGGCCAGGACAGCAGCGGGATCTCGTCTTCTTGCGTGGCGGCAGTTCTGGCCTCTCTACTGTCGCCGAAGCGCTCGGGCCGGCATGGCGTGGCGCTCCCAAGCGAGTCTAAACGTCGAGCGGTGGCCGAGCTTCCTCGGCGGCAGCGGTGGCATTGTAACCGTGGCTACCTGACGGCAATTTGAATATGAGCCCAAATCCTGCTGGTGATCCCGACCAGTGCCACTGTCGGCGGTGGTGGCCAGCTACAATGGCGTTTGGCGGCCTTGAGTGTTTCGGTTGTTGGTGTTTGGTCGGTGGCAGGATGCAGCTCCGCTTCTCACCTCCGCTTGGTGTGGGTGGTGGCGGCGGCGCCGGCGGGGCTCTACGGTCTGTTGGCGGTGGATGTGGCGGCTCATGTGCGACGTTTTGGCCCTGCTGTGTGGGCCAATGGAGTGCGGGCGGACGGCGCTGCGGTCTTCGTCTATGAGGGAGGTGTTTGGTGGCGGTGATCTTCGGTCCCTTTTGTGGTGGCGGCTGCTCGGGTTCACTCTGATTGTTCTTTGACAACTATCTCGCGGGCAGCGGTGATGATCCGGACGACGACTTTCATCGCGGCGACAGGGAGCCTAGGCGTGGCAGCGGAAGGGATGCTCTATTGGTCGTCGGGAGCTTGGAGCGGGAGGGGAGATGTGGTGGTTGTGCCAGTCCTTGTTGGGCGGGCGTGAGGTTTTGGGAATCTGCGCTGGGGGAAAGCCTTATCCTGGCGGCTGACCGGGACCGACGACGGTGACACCCGTGGGCGCCGCTTCCTTCTTGAAGTCGTCGTCGAGCGGATGTTTCTTGTTCCTCACTTGAGGCTCCGGAAACCCTAGATCCCTCGGGGATCGGGCGTGGCGGCAGCTCTTGTGTCGCTTTGCCTCTTGGGGCCTCGCTTTGGAAGTCCGGCGGTGAGTGACCATTAGTGTGTTTGGTGGTTTTAGAGACGGGTTTGTCTTGACGGTAGGCGTGGCCCCGTGGCGTGGTAGTTTGGGTGGTGGCTCGGTCTTTCGCCTCTCACTTTGTTGTAACGTGTGGTGTTGACCTGGTTGATGCGTCGAGTATGGAGCGCAGCCTCGGGGCTGGCGTGTGGTGTTTGTGTTGTATGCAGTTTTTCCGCATGTTTTACTCATAAAACGGACCAACTCTTTTCTTCTATATGAATGAAAGGCAATGCTTTTGCCTCGTTTCAAAAAAATAAATAAACCAAGCACGCTGAAAGAGTCCAAGCTGTGAAGTTGGTAAAGAGTAAAATTAAGATTTAAAAGAGAACAAAATCATCGAACATAGAAAAAAAGTACCTCATATAGAACAAACATGATCCCTATTGGCAATACAAGTTTTAGACCAGATGGAAAAAAGATTACAGTCCAAGAAACAAATTTCATATACAGATGGTACAAAAATTAAATCACGACTATTAGTTAAAATAGAGCTTTGTGCTAAGTAGAATATATTAGCATCCGTGGAGCAAAACACACCACTAAAAAAGCGCACATGGAACAATCCATAACCAATGATGCTGTACACACGATGATTTTTGTCCGATACCTATACAACCTCATGGGAGCCATTAATTACACCGGCTACATGCATGACCATATGGGATCAAATATTGTACAAAAATTGTATTTCATCTTGTTCTGCGCGAGTACTTTCCATTAACAACTTCTCGCACAGCCACACTTTGGACCAGATAAACAATTACACCAACTCAAGCAAGAACAAATCACAACTATGAGGGAACAAAATTCATACTAAGTGAAGCAACAAATTGGTGCACATTGAATGATCACGATTCTAGTAGAATAAATTTGACCAAATGGAACAAAAATGCACTAACTTGAAAAAAAAAATTAGTGTGCATGGAACAAGTCATGACTAAAGAAATGACATTATAGTGCACATGGGACAAATCAGGACTTCTGCAAGAACAAAATGTGTACCAGATAGAAGAATATCTTAGTGTCCTAGGAACAATTATTATCTTAAGGAGGAGAAAATACTATAAAGTTTATAGCATATGAAACAAATCGCAAATACAAAGAGGAAATATGTATACCACGTGGATGAAAGTGTTAGCACGAGGTACACATAATTAGTACTGAAGAACAAAACTAACATATATCCGTGGACAAAATTGGAAACACAATTTTAGTACAAGAGGAACTAAATTTTAGAGTAAAGCGGAACAAAGTTTATACACCCCTAAGAAAATCAGGATAAAATTTTAAACTAACCCAGAACTAAGCTCATACACATGATGAACAAAATCATAACTTCTAAGTAAACACAATTTTACTTTGGGTGGAACAAAATTTACTACTCAAGAAAACAATAGGAATACAATTTTTGGACAAATTCGACATCTCTCCCACGCATGACACGTGAACAGGAACCACCTCCCATAGCGCGGTGACAACCCCAAAGATCTACAATATCCTTCTTTCGTTTGGCACTTAACGAACATTTATGTACATTTATAATCCCCTCTTTATCGAAGAAACATTTATAATTCCCTAGGTGGTCACTTCCTTCGAATCCCAATCGTTCCAACAATCCCATGCGCTTCTCCTTCCCTGATTATAAATGTACAAAAGCATCATATCCATAGTAATATATGAAGTTATATAAAAATCATTGATAACTTCTGACTTTTGATTGACCTTGAATTACAACACACATGGACAGTCATAGAAATAGATGCATACTCGAAGGATGAAAGCGAAATCACGGAGACTTCAACTCAGGTATCAATACAAGGGTGGCGTGCACTGTATTCATGAATATTCACATCAATATGGTACACATGGAAAGAAAATAATCGCTATTTCAGTGCTAATAGTGCACTATAGCATATGGAGTATCCACACTAAAATTTAATAATTTTTATTGCTATGATGCTAATTGTCAAATAGCATGCTACATCGTGCTAAATGTCATAGAGTTAGCATGCTATTTTGTCATAAATTAACATGCTATTTTTTAGCCTACTGGCCCAAAGGCCCAAGTTTAAAAGTTACTTCATGTTTGTCGTGGTGATGAAGTGCAATCATCGAATTGGAAGATGACATCGATCATGCTAATGATTCCTAATAATGAAATTTATGATATGTTGTTACATGTAGGAAGTTGATGTTAGGATCCTAAATAATTGGAGAACTACTTTTTCAAAGCTTTCTAAAATTATTTTCTTATATTTGTGTTATGCCATTTGAACACCCTATAAAACAATGTTTAAACCCAAGTTAATGTCTTATTTTCATCAAAGTTTTATGAACCATATTTTTCACAATTAAATGTTTAATCAAACATAATCAACGAAACAAACCATTGTGCATTCATGGCATACATTGCATGCATTGCATATGCTTGTGTTGTTTGTTTATTCATTGAATGTGCTTGGTGTTTGTATCGTGTATTGATTTTTGTTGGAGTTGTCCAACCTGTAGATTGTCTGCAGAGTTGTTTTCATCCGTCTAATAGTTGTTTAGTCGATAACAAAGGAAAGTAACCGACCATATTGTCCTAGTATCTTCTAATGCACAATATTGTTTTTCTTAAAAGTGCATGTGTAGGAATATTATGGTATTATACTATGCTAAGCAACCAGTTAGGATAGCCATATGTATATAGACTGATGAGTACAAAACAAAGTAGGAGTTTTATACTTAGCCATGCTATATATTTCGTGGGGTTGAATTCATGTTAATTTATGTGTTAATGGATAGCTATATTTTTTGTGGCGAAAACAACATAACTTAATAATATATCTCGGTGAATGACATATAATTTTTAAGGATGAGTCCCAATCCAGACCATCTCTATGGATGCACCTCCAACTCTATGATCGTTGGCGATGATTTGCCGGAGATGAGTCGACGCCGAGGTTGAAGTAGAGGCGCGTGATGAGGACATGTGGTTGTGGACGACGCAATTCGATCTATGATCGGGGAAAGAAGAAAACGCCGGTCAAGCGGTCGGCGAAAATTTTGGATAAGATCTAATCTACTATTACGGCCCCGGTGGACAACGATCTTCCAGGTGGCGGCCGGCGAAAAGGTGGCTAAACTCTGGCGGGCGAACCACTCGATACCATGTAGAATTGCGAAATATTATCTGTATTGATTGTGGCCTCAAAGGGTTGTTTATATAGATTACGAGACTTGGAGGACAAGAAGACTATTAGAGATATAATTGGATTACAAACTTAAACTACTAAGCGTAGTCCAAACCATGATATACTCTAACAGGGCCATATCTATGGACCATATCTATCTTTTGCTCATGTCTGATGCGCACCCGGAAAGCACCCAAGATGAAAGATATTGGACATGTTTCTAGTTTAGGAGTTCTATGACCATATGTCATATGGACTCAATTTGACTATTAATGGTAGGACCCTGGCCATCATGATCAACAAGGTAATTTGTGTAGGTGGGTATGGTCCGACTGGTGGCAGTGGCACATCTGCATGTAAGGACACCAGGTGGGAAATAAAATCAAAATGAATTTTATCTACTTGGGCACCCGTATGCACCCTGGTACTCAATCCTCTAGCTCCTCCACTAACAGGTGGCTCATGAGACTACTTTTGAAAGGTCTCGTCTCGGTCTTCTTCGGTATGTTTCACACTTGTAGGTTATGGTAGATGGGACTGACTGGATCATATAGGTAAAGTGTATAACCCCTCGTCAAGGGCGTACTCACATTAGGCCTGCAGGGGTTACAGGACACCGGGTCCAAATTGATTTTTTTTATATGTTTGATCAATTTATAATACGTGACACCCCTAAATCTTGTTGAAAATTATGAGTTACTCATATAGTAACACCGGGTTAAGTTTGCTTTAGGTCCGCCCCTGTCCCTCGTGAGTGTTAAAACTAAGTACTTAGTCGTATCCCTGGTTATAGACAACCATGAGCAACTAGGTCTGAAAGTGTTTGGAAGATCTCGTCATCCCAATTTCTTAAAGGGTAAGTGGGTACATTGATCTCTATGGATGGTACCCAGGTTAATTGATCTCTATCAGTGGTACCACCTTAATTAGATGAAAAATGTATTTAAAAAAAATAAGAGAAACTATTGCTTTCGGTAAATTGTGCCTAAGGACCACCTAGCGAAAAATGAATGTATAAGATAGGTTGAGCTCTATATTCACTTAAGTGAACTTGTCAATACACTCATTGTATCGACCGTTCGTAGCCGCACCATTCTTTTCTCTATGACCGTATATCACGTGGATAGATTGGAATTTTTTGACTTTTTAGATGATTTTTTTTACTTTGCTTTGAGTTGTTAGGTACTACACATGCATAGGGTCAATTTTTTTGGCTACATGCACATACACTTAAAAAATAATCTGTACTTACTGTTTATAGAAAGATGTTCATAGCATTTAAAGAAGAATTAACACCAGTATACTGGAATAATCAGAATACCTGGGATGCCGCCGGATGCATGGGTGTTATTAGTATGGACTGGTCGTGGTGGCACTCTTGGTCTTTGAACTGGGACTCGGATCGGTTTGCTCTTTTTCAAGCCAGATGGTGATTTCCTTCGCTGTAGGTCTCCTTGCATGGTTTGGTTTTACACAGTCTAGGCCGACATCAATGCAGAGTTTTACTTGACACAGCTTGCCTCCTAGTGAGGTATACAGTTTTTCTATTTGTGACTCTTCCCTCCAGTTTTCCTCTATCTGAACAATATATTAGATCAAACATATGATATAAGAGTTAACCTCCATTTCGAAAAAAGATAAATTAATATGTAACTATTTACTCAGATAAATGTGGAAATTCATTGTTCTTCCCCGTTGTGGTATCTCATGATCAAAGGGTTGAGGAAATAATCTTACAATCTGAATAAAAGTTTCGTGGTCTGCTTTGTGCTCTTGCCGTGTTGTGATCTCTAGAATCATAAGACCCAAGCTGTATATATCTACCGTGGATAGATATTTGAGGTCAGTACCTCTAGAGTAAAAGAAGTCAGATGGCAGGTAAGATCTGCAAAATAGAGTACATTGACATATTAGTAAAAGACTTTTACTTTGGTGTCCTCTTCTTCAAACTTATGAAACTGAAGACATAATAACGGTCAAAATTGGCCGTTCTTTATTGATCAATCCTGGCCGTCCTTGTATTTTAAGTTTCATATGTTTGAGGCAAAGGGAAACACTTAGTGAAATAAGATCATATTACTCTTAGTAGAAGCTAATTCGATTGGCGCAATACATAAGCATGCACGATGCTAAAATTGGAGAGGTAGGTAATTATGAACCGGTAGCAGGTAGCATATATACATACATTTGTCCATCCTCCTAGCTGCAATGGTTTTGTTGTCCTTCTCACCAATGAGTTTGGAAAAATCAAAACCCGTGATGCATGGTGTATTGTTTTCATCCAGCAATACATTTGGCGGGTTTAGATTCAAATGAACAATTGGACCATCTCCACGGCCCTTGTGGAGGTACACATAACCTTTGCACATTCCTTTGATCAATTTGTGGCGCATGTCCCAATCAATTTCACGAGATCCTTTACCTAATAAACATAAAGTAGACATGGAGAAAAAATTAATAAGGAGCTAGCTTAGCAAACCTTAAAATATGTCGTTTTACTTCTATTTTCATAAGTAAATCTTAAGTAGCATAATATTCCCTTTGTCCCATAATATGAGAAATTCTTACAATAAATATGGAAATTAATAGGTGGCAATAACATGGACAGAGGACAGGCTCCTCCTCCTAAATGCCCCGGCGTGCGGCGGGAGGAACCTAAAACCTCCGCCACCGGGCCCTGACGTGCTATCTATGTGACTCGTGTTGGAAGTTGCGGCTCCCTTCCATCTGAAAATATTACTAGTGATAGGTATCTTACCAATAAGATACTCTTTAAGGCTTCCGTTGTGCATATATTCATAGCAGAGCAGTTGTTCGGGACCAGAAAAGAGTTTTGGTCGTTCTTGTCCTTTGAAGTGTACCAGTCTATGTTTTCCAGATTACGTCGTGGCAGTAGCTGAGGACCTTTACTATATTCTTGTGATCCAGACTCTTGAACTGTTCTGCTTCCGTCCTAAACCTATCAACAGGAATCCATACTCAATAAACCTCTTCACAGCTATCATTTTTCGACGTGGAGCGTTGCCCTGTTCAAATATATGTACACGTTTAGTATATGTGTATACATACACAATTACATATACTAATTAAGTTCGACGAATATTTACAACAAAAGGATAGCTACGCCAGAATAACAAAGCAGTACATGGGATAGGTAGAACCATGCGTACCTTATAAACAAATACCTTGTGAGATCCGTCTATGTGCGTACCGTCCTTCCCAACTATTCGTTTGTGTGAAAAATGATCTGTGATTTCCTTTAAGAATTTTAGCTTGGACAGGTCCGCTGACGCCGGCAACTGTCTTACCGTGTCTGGTTCATCATCTTCTTGGGTGCTTGTTTCTGCAGTGGTGTCTAGGTCGGTGAGTTCCTCCTCGTCGTCACTTAGAGGAAGCTCGGCTGTTGACTCTGGATCTTGCTCAATATTATCCGTGTCTGATTCCTCATCTCCTGACTGTGTAAATATAAATCAACTTGTAAGCACTTGTGCATTGTGTGACACATTTGACGTGGGATTAATTGTAAGCTCTTTTGCTAAGTTGACAATAGAAAAGAATAGACGATTGCCTCAGGCCTAAGGGTTTGTTACTCTATCTAGTTTGTACACTATGTCTTTCCTTTATCATGCATTTTCTTATTCAATTTTAGTTAGCAAGTACTCCGTATATATTTTGCTGGAGATTTCACTGGGAAATGGTATACATTAAACCAAATGGCTAAACAAAATAAATTTACTACTGTATTGCGAAGTCGTACATAAGACCCTGGTTAAAACTGATCCTCGTCAAGAAATACGATTATCTACAGTAAAAGGTACATAAAGAACGTCTTCATTTTTTCATGCTTTCGATTTTCCTTACCTGCAGCCAAAGGGATGGTGCATTACCACCTACTCCAGAATAGTTTGTACTTTCGGATTCTTCAAGCAGCTGGATAATTTCGAGCGCAGTAGGTCTTTATCAGGATCCCTGTCTATACAGTTACAGCATAATTCCAAACATGTTCTGACTTGCTGGTATTTGTTTTCCCATGGCAACGTTCCTTCTTTTACCAATTTTTTTCTCAGTTGTTTAAGTACCTGTACAAATTTACACCAGTAAGCGGATCAGAATGGATCAGAGAATTCTCCATCTTTGGGAGTGACTAGCAGATGTGAGCAGTTCTTACTTGCTCAAAACTTAGCTCCACATAGTACTGTTGGTATATGGGTGTCCAACCAATAGCTTCATGATACAAACGCCAATGCTGAATATGTCGGTCTTAATTGACCAACAACCTCTCTCCACATACTCCGGCGGCAGATATCCTCTGCATCAAAATGTTGGTAACTATTAAAGATTCCCCCTCCCTGCCTCATTTAAGGATTTCGGCCTAAACACACTCTACGGTCAGCAGAAACAAACCAAAATTACAGAGTGGCTAAGCTTACATTGTTCCAACGGCCTCGTCGGTAATTATTAAAGATTCCCCCTCCCTGCCGAAGCACCTGGACAGACCAAAGTCTATAATTTTTGGAACAAGGTTATCCTCTAACAATATGTTGTCCGGTTTCAAATCTCCGTGAACAATGTACACTGTGTTGTGGATATAATGCAAGGCCTGACAGATCCCTTTGAGAATTTGATAACGTTGGTTCCAGTCAAGTTCTCCAGAAAACTCATCTGCAGAAGTTTTGGACAAGCATGACATGAAGCTGATGTTGTCATCCAAAATGCTTACATATGCAGTGAAATATATGAACATAGAAGCATGTACATCTACGGTAGATCATCTACCATCCCAAAATTCCTAATTTGGCAACCAGCTGTCAAATCATATGAAATCATGACGTGTTTTCCACAACAGCAAAAGAACCCCAGCAAACCTGACCGGCCGTCTCAATTAATCCAGCGAGTTCTAACCGTCACGGCGGCTGTGCCACCGTCTCACTGTCTTTTTTTCCAAAGCAGGTTTTGTTCCGTTTATAAATAAAGTCATATTTCAAAGAATCTCTTACAAAGTGGATCATGTTAGGATAAGTGCGTATGTATGTAGAGATAGACTAGAACCTCACATCATCTTGTAGTCCATCTCTATCCTGCGTGTACCTCTATATAAACCCACGAAGGTCATTGCAATAACATAAAATATTCTGAAATTATAATTTTCACATGGTATCAAAGCGGTTAGCCCATAGCGTAATTCTAGATTTCTCTCGACTTCAACCTCAACCAAGGCTACATCATAACGGACTACCTCGACATCAACGCCGATAACAACATCGTCGTGTCACCACTCATATCCACACCACTCTCATTGTAGCTGCGAGTGAAGAGGCACTAGAAGGGGATCACCACCCCTAGGTGCTAGGCATGAGCATGTCTCGCGGTGATGATGGCAAAGAGGTGAAGATGATGGGCGCAAGACTTCAAATCCGATTCAGCGTTCGTTTTACTCCCGCTATGGTGAGGGTGTTAGGATAAGTACATATATGTGTGAGATAGATTAGAACTTTACATCATCTTGTAGTCAAGTCTCTTATCTCTATATAAAACCCACAAGGGTCATTGCAATAACATACAATATTCGGGATTACAACTTTTACGGATCCATCAAAGATAAGCAAAAAGAAAAACATTGAAACCAAAACTTGCCACCAAAAACATCGAAGCGATGCCGAGTGAAACAAGGGCTCCAAGAGGGCGCCCCAATAGAGTAACGGCGTATTCGCCGCCTCGTCGAGACCCGAAGGTCAAGGTTTTCACAGAGTCATACGGAGATGATAACCACAGCAGCGCCCCAAGAGGTTTACGACACCGCATGCATCGCCGTTGTTGGCCAAGGCCTTTGAGTTTTTTAGCGCCGATATCACAAAATCTGACTCCGGTGCCGGTGTCCAATATTTTTTGGCGTGTCGAAAAAAAATCGACCTCTGCATGTTTGTGGCTGCTTGACGGTCATGTCCAAAATCATTTGGCCGCACCAACTACTAAGCTGAAACTTTCCGCAGCGCCCTAATAGCCTCCGCTCTTGACCACTTGCCACCCTAATTGGCCGACACTACTAGAAAACAGCTATAGTTAATCCACACATCCGTGGCGCACGTGTTAGTGGTGCTTACGCGGTTAAATAAGCGTGTGTGGCCGCCATGGGTGCCTTCTGACTAACTTTAAATGGCGTGGCGCACATGGGGTTATCGCCACGGCTGTCGTGGGCGAGGACACGGTGGCCACACATACCGTAGCACACTAGGTCACGATGCGCTACGGATGTGAACTGGCCGTGGCGCGCCTTGACCTAATGCGCTACGGGTGTGTATCTGCAACTGTGGTTGGGTCAACTTAAGCCGTATGGCATTACGCCCTAGTGCTCTAGGCTAAGTGGCTGCACCAACTCCACCCCGGATCGCCTTTTAGCTTTGCAAAATAAAACAAAATGAAAAACACTTCAAAAATAAAATCCTTTTATATTTAGGTAGATAATATGGTCTAGTTTCTAGGAAAATTAACAAATATGAATTTTGACTTTTTACGCAAAAAAGTCATGCCACATAAAACGGCCGTAACTTTTGCATATGATGTCGAAAAAATGTTTAATATACCTAAATGACGGTGAGATTCCACATCGACTTGCAACTCCTTTAGGTCGTTTAGCGATTTTTAGAATCTCAAAATTTAAAAGAGTAAAGTTATGGTCAAAAGATCTTTTTCCTGCGAGAAAAAATAGAGGTTACCGTGGCGCACCACCACCTAGTGCGCCACGGGTAAGTGAAGATTCGATGAATCACCACCCGCCTCTCTACTTTCCTCACTGTCTTTTCCTTTCTCCCTTCTCCTTTTCCTTTCCTTCCTTTTCCTTCCTCCTTCCCTTCTCTTCTCTCCGACCACCTTGCTCCGGCCTCCTCCTCTCCTTGCAGTGATGGCGCGTGACGGCGGCCTTCTCCTCCTCCTCCTCCTCGTAGCGATGACGGGCGACGGCGGGCGGCCTTCTCCTCCTCCTCCTTGCAGCGGCGGGTGACGGCGACACGGCGGCCTCCTCACCTACCTCCCCCTCCTCTCTTATTCTCTTTCGCCTCTCTTCCTACCTCACTTTCTCCAACCACCTAGCCTCGATGCGGAAGGACTAAGCGTGGCCTGGCCTCCCACACCACTGCGGTGGTAGGTGTGGCCATGGCCATGCTCCGGTGAGGCGACACGACTGCGTCGCACGGACCCGGTTGCTTTTGCAATTCAAAACGAGGGTGTTTTTTGTATTTTTTTTGTTTTTCAAAAAACATAGGCGTGACGCACATGGACTCCTTCTTGTGGCGCACTGGGTGCGCCACGAGTCTTTTGCCCGTAGCACCGGGTAGTGCGCTACGGGCAGAGATAACCGTGGCGAGGATAGTGGCGCGCAACTAGTGCGCCACGGATCTGCCACAGGTGCGCCACGAATGGCCCTTTTCACGGTAGTGCGAATCTTTCGCCACCTCTTGACGCCCTTCCGCCCTCGCCATGGCGTCAGGCACTGCTTTGCTTCCACGGCCAAGCGAGCCCGGTCGTTGAATCAAGCGCGCTGCACTAATTCTGTGGGTCAAAGGTGACCGCCACCCATCAAGGGCGATAGAGTAGATCTAGCCTTGCCCGACATGGCCGGCTCGTTCCCCGCCCGATTTTGGCCGCCGGCAAACACTAGTCGTCGCCTCACCGTTGTCGAGATCCCGGCATGTCTGGCCTCCCTGAGGATGTTGGAGCCACGACACCAGCAAACCGAGGACATTGGGCCAGCGCCGGCGCTGCACCATCGTGGGCGCGTCCTCCTCTTCTCATTCCGACAAGGGTGAATTTTGACCCCTTGTGAATTTTTAGTGAAAATGACCAATATGTTTCATTTTCCTTTTCGTCATTCAATTTCGTATCTCTATGAGAATAAACATGAAAAAAGAAAAATGGACGGAGGATGAGGAGAATGATTTGTCGGCATGGCATCAACAAACACTTGTTGATAATGCATTGTTCATAGAGAATGGAGCTAACCAACCATTAGGCAATTTTGGGAGCGAATCCATGAGCTTTACAATTCAAGAACAAGTGAAGAAGCTAGATCATTATCGTCAGTTATAAATAGGTGACACTTTGTAGTAATGCGCTCTAATGCACACTAGGTGTATCATGTATGTTTAGGAGGTCGATATGTGACTATTTATACATGAAGCCCTATTTGTCATGTATATATGAACCCTATATGTATGCCTAGGTGGTCCATATGCGACTATTTATCATGTATGAATCCTTTATATTACGTGTGGTGCCTTATTTTAATCTAGATCTCCATGTTTGTTCTCAAATATTTGGGGCATCTGAACGGCCGCTGCCATGCTGTATTATTGGGCATCTGAAACGGCGGCAGCAGATTTCGTGCCTAAAAACACAAAATGTGGTGCCCAAAACAAAAAAGGGGTGCCCTATTATTAGACACGTGTTGGAGATGCTCTAACTGAGTGGTGGCCAATCCGTAAGTTCACCCTTTTATTTTGTTTTGTACATGAACCATGATTTTTTTGAGATAAGAATCACGAAATGATTGGGAGAAAAGTAGACGTACAAAAAAATGCACGAAATCAAGAGACGGAATAAATACTAGGGCATGTGATGTTATTGATCTTGCCTGAGATATGCATATGAAGTGATCCGTAAGACACATACTCGAAACAGATACAGTCTCTTCTGCGCTCTGCGGTCACCATTTCTCCTTTGTATTCGACGTGTACTATCTGTATTTCGCTACAGTAGCCTATGAGTCGCACTATGTTTTCGTGATGAGCAACCGTCATCATGGTCGAAACTTCTTTAATAAATGCATCGTCCTTGAAATCAAAACCGCGGAGCTTCTTGACAGCAATACGTGAACCATTTGGAAGCACCCCCTATATATCCAACCATAGTGAAAAGTTAATATAATTAACGAGACAGTAATTAATAATCGCTTAATATGTACTAACGAGATAGGGTAGGGGTGTAATCGTACGCACCAGATAAACCTCTGCAGATGAACCAGAACCAATTTTCCTTTCATTGGAGAAATCTTCCGTTATTTGCCTGAGAAGCGAAAGCGACAGTCGTATTGCCTTTGCTGTTGTATCACCTACGACGCGTTCCAGTGCATCTAACTCCTCCCTCTCCACGGGTTGGTCCGTTTCCGAGTACACGGGCGATAAAAGTTCATTCAGAGCTTCTACTTCCATCCTTTCTTTCTTCCTTCCTTCCTTTCTGATGTACAAAGCAAATTAAATCAACACAAGATGGAGAGGGAGGCAGAAGGAGCAGCATCTTAATTACTACTCACCTAGAGATCGAAGGAGGAGAGGGTGAAGCGAGCTTTCTCCAAGACCTGCTGCTTCTCGCTCTTCTGTATCATGAGCCGAGGTTATGCTCAGCAAAGCATTGACCAAAAGGAAACAAGTAGATCCAGATCTGGATGCACCGAAGCCCCACTAGCCATCCCCTGAATTAACAAAACGCCAGCCTGGTGGTCGAGGGCATCTTGCATTTTAAAAGACGAGCGCTGGTGGGTGGAGAGGAGACTGCCGGGTCAGTAGTGTTTGGTTACGTATTTGATTCCTGCAGCTTAACCATCCGTACACCGTTTTCAGACCTAGGTTTAATCAGATGTGAAATAGACATTCACAATATATATAATCCATATTAGTTGACTCAAGTTTGTCTAGATTTAGATAAATCTAGACACTATTTAGTATATAGGTTAGATACATAAATCCAAAGTCATTAATATGGATCGGAAGATAGCATATTTTAAAATATTTTAGTAGATTATTGAGATGGAGTGTCTATTGCGGCATCCACGGTTCGTCCGCCTGTAAATATATGGTCGCCCTCGTATCCATTAAAATGGAGCTTCTTGACAGCAATAGCATTTGCCGCACCATTTAAATCATATGTGGGAAAGAGAGAAAGAAGGAAAAAGAGTATAGAGCAGGCGCTCAGCTTACGGCTAGGGATGCAGACGTGGGACAATTGAGACAAATGGGACCATTACCAAAGGCCCCAAGCCTCGGTAGACCATCCCTGAATTAAAACAAAACGCCGGCTAGCCCGGTGGCCGGCCGAGGGCATCATCTTGTATTTTCAAGACGCGCGCTGGTGGGTGGAGACTGCCGGGTCAGTCTTGTTTGATTACAAATTTGCATACGTACAGCTGGACCATCCATATATACTCGTGTTTCCACACACACCTTGGTTCAATCAGATGTGAAATCGACATTCGCTACATTTTAGTATTACATCATCTTTGAGATGGAGCGAGTGTCTGTCGCAGCAACCACGGTTCCTCTGCGCAAGGTGGGAACTGGGAGGCGTGTGTTTTAGACGAGCTTTAACTGGTTCAGGTACCCAAATAAGACAATAACTCGTGCTACTATTAAAATTAACACTTTTCCTAAAAAACAGCTAGCTGTTTGGCAATTGAGAAACAGACACTTTTTGGGCCGTCAGATCTCTCTGCCAATCTCGGCGCTGGGCGCCTCTCTCTTATCTTTTTTCCGGCTCATTTTTTCTTTTTTTTGAATATCATTTCAGTCTGGATCCCACCGCCGCTATGCTTTGTTTTCGTCGGGAGAGAGACAGGCGGTAGGTATGGCGGAGAGGGCGGCGGTCAGCTCGGCCGATGCCGGAGGGGGTGGGGATACATCCGACGGAGATGACGGTTACCCCCGGTCGCCGATAGCCGGGATGGAGAGAGCCGCGGCTCGCGAGCGTGGTTGACCTGCGGCGGGGAAGAGCTCCGATTCGCGTCCGTGGAAGTCATGGCCGCCGCTTGCAAGACGGGTAATCTCCAATCCTACTCCCTCCTTCTACCATTCTGTTGTCTGATTTCAGTTCCTACTTAGTTCGTCCGCTCGTTCTACCTTTCTGTTGTCTGATTTCAGTCCCTACTTAGCTCGTCCGCTCGATGATTCTGTTTTCTATGGATGGTATCGCCGGTGGCTTGGTCGCGAGACACCTGCGAAGTCCGTGAAGAGTGTGGAGCGCAGCGGGTATTCTGCGGCGAGGTGTATGTCATATTTCTTGGATGTAGCACGGTGGCTGTAGTTGGGGGAACTTTCAATTTTGGTTTGGAATTTCCATCCTCATTCGTTTTAGTCCTAGTGCTGTTGTTATGTGAGCTCCCTCTCTTTTTAGTTTCAGTTCTAGGTGTGCAAATTTTGCATATCATCTTAGGGTTTTACTTGTTTTTCAAGTGGGGGCATGCTATCTGTTTATTAAGTTTGTGTTTTAGTTGTTTTTCACTGGTAGGATGATCTCCCAAAAATCAATTGTTGTGCATATAAATAACTGGGGAGAGGTTTTAAATAGGGGAGTTTAGCTGTGGTGGAACATGAAGCCTAGCATCAGGTCGTAGCTAAGGAAAAGGTTTGATTCTCTAATCCTCCTCACAGTATGGACACTTTGGAAAGAACGGCAGCCCGGGTTTCGAGCGATCAGTGGAGACCCAGACCATCTGCCGATGAGATCGAGCTTTGGAAGCTATCAGGAGCGGCTGGTCTGAGATCTCTCTGGAAATAATATCCTTTCTTTTGGGGGCATTGTAGCGTTGGCCGTATAACATTGACGAATGCCCATCCTTCAGTTCGTGGACTGTAATATGTAACCGCATTGCCATGGTGCCTTATTCGCTGTACCTTGCTTCCTTCTTCTAATGCAATGACACACAATTGCGTGTTCATAAAAAAAAGTAGGGGTGTTCAGTTCATTTTTAGCGGGGGCATGCTGTGTGGTGATAGTGTTTAGGATTTTAGTTGATTTTTAGGGTAGGCTGGTCTGCAAACATTTAAATGATGTCCAGATACATAACTGGGGAGAGGTTTCAGTAAGTTAGTGTTCTCGGTTCATTATGTTTTGAAGCTTTTGACTATATCATGTATTTTAGTTGGTATCCAGGTTATGCTGATGTTGTGCTCACATGTTTTGATTAGTGGACATTATGATTTTTCTCTTTTGAGTTATAATGATCACTAATATACGATTATTAGTCTAGTGTGAAATGCTTCGTCTATGTTCTTTGCTTTTCTGAAGGGTTATGCAATGACTTTTTATTTTTTGCAGCGATCTAAACATGAGGAGATTTGGTGATACTATGTCAGTAGGGAATTCAAGAAATATTTGTTCTCCAGATTATGACCCTGATTATGAGGTGTCCTATATCGATATCTTTTATTTTGTTCGTCATGTCACTAGACTGCCAAACAGCGGTTCTGTCCCGATCCCAGATAGTGAAGGCGACACTAAGTTCATCATGTCTATGTTTGGGCTAGCAGAGTTGCCCCATATCATGTTCTTCGGTAACAAGCTGAAATCCAAAGAAGTCTTAACTCACATATACTTTTTTAATGTGTTTTATGGTTGTTGCATTCAGAGTGTTTCCTGTTTCCCACTGCGGATGAGTATCCAAACACTAACTTTAGGTTGTACAAAGATATTTTTTCATGAAATCTTCAAACTAAGTATAGTATAGTATCTTTTGAAAAAGTAATGTGTACAAGGTATCTTATTGACTCTCTATCTTAGTATCTTTCCTCATTTATGAATATTATTCTTAGTTAAATATCTCAGTATCTTATTCTCTCGTTGTTTTATTTTTTCTTTGTTCTTTCATTTTATGAATTCTTAAAATTTTAAGCTTCTCTCTTTCTGTGTAAGCCTTTAGTTTTTGAGTTTCTTCTTCCTTATTGTTTCTGTTAGCTTTCTGAGATATTGATTTTTTTCATTTCTTTTTTTCAAATCTCGTGTTAACTAGGCTCTCCATAATTCAGCCTCTCAACGTTCAACCTCTCAATTTCCTCAGTTTGCTCATTCTCTGCCTCTTCTTTCTCTCATTTCTTGATATCTTCACTCCTTAGTTTGCTCATTCTCCTCTTCTTTCTCTCATTGTTCATTTGTTGTTTTCTTTTCTCTCATTGTATCTTATTGTTTATTTTGTCATTATTTTAGTATCTTACTATTTCTTTGTTTATTATTTTCTTCATTGTCTCAATATCTTATTGCCTTAGCTATTTATATTATTTGCTCAACATATTAATTCCACCAATTTCTCATTGCTTCAGCCTTTTAGTTTGCTGTCATAATTATCTGCATTCCTTAGTTATCTTATTTTCATGGATCATTCTTCTAGTCTTTCAGTCCACATCTTTCCTCAATCATCAATCGCTTTTTCTTCACTTTTTCTTTCGGTCTTCCATCCTTCCTCAGTTTTCTTCATTATTTCAGTCTGCATTTTCAGTTTTGACTTGCATTTTACTCAATTTTTAAGTATCTCAGCTCTTCATTGTTGCCTTTCCTCAAGTTTTCATTCTTTTCGTCATTTTCCTCAAATTTTTCTTCAGATTCTCTTTCGTCAGTCTTTTAGGGGGATGGGGTATTTTGGGGAACTCCGCCTCTGCATTCTTAAGATTTTCTTAAGTTGGATAGCTGGTTCCAAGCCAGGAAAAGGAGGAGGGACAAGTTAGGGTATATTTTTATAATTTTTATTAGTCATGGTTAATTAGTATTTCCACTTTCCACTTTTCTAAATCTGAATAGTTTAAAGGCTAGATTTTGAGGTACCACCATACTATAGCACTACATGCAGCTTCCAGTTATATGCTCCAGAATGTTTGTTTTCAAGCCCAAAGTACATAACTCTTACTTCTGCTCCATTTCAGCTATTGCATCATCAGACATTAATCACTATTAACCAATGCTTGCTAGTAGGAAGTAGGAACATGATGTGCAGATTTAAACTTGCATACCGTTTCTTTGGTTCCTTTCTTTTCCCAGCTGCACTTTTCGATTGAGTCACTCATGCAATTTCTGGTAGTATTTTCTTGCGTGTAATACACATGTTTGACTATAGTGTTAAAAGCACGAAGAATGCGTCGTGCTTGCATGGGTATAAAAATAGGTAAAATCCTAATACACTGGGATGGAGACAATGGACAACAGGTTGGGTGTTCTTTTACATATAATTTCTCTGTAAATGTTCATGAAAATAATACACTTCAGCAATTCTGTGAGTAAATCTTGTTTATCTTCCATGTCCAGCTCATATACCACAAGTTTCCCATGGATATTGCCGAGCATCATGTTCTACTTATGGATCGTGTGCCTGGTAGAGGTTAGTGGTACATATCTTTCAAGTCTTTGCTAGACATATATCTAGCCAGCTAGGTACTCCAACTTGTTAATCCATTGATCGATGCATGTGTGCGTGCTGAGGCGTATGCCGGCTGCTCGAATGAGAAGGGCAGCGCGTACTTACGCATGCGTGTAGCATATACATGTTCTGGAATGAGACGTACATAAGGATACTCCAGAGTACGTGCGAACGTACTTCTTTGGATTAGTTGCTAGCTTTGCCGTGGCAACATGCTACTCAATGTTTCATTTTAGTCATTTTTTCCTAGTTTTAGATCCTATATTCAGTTTTGTCAATCCTAATTTTACATGTATTTTCTATTTTGTTTTCTTGATTTTTTTGTTAGTGCAAAGCATGGTTGTCGGTCAAGGTTAATTAGTATTCTTTGGTTTGCGATGATTGTCACTCATAGTCGTCAAGCACGATTGTTATTCTCAGTCTTCAGAATCAAGTTTCAGTCTTAACAATACCTTAGTACTTCAGGATGTGTCATCTAATAATCTCTCTTTCGTTTAGTCCCTCAAAATTTACGACTTTCCCCTTTTGGCAGTCCCTCAAATTCTTGTTTTCATTCATCAGTCCATGGAGCAGTGATTGTCATGCGGTAGTCTGGTGGTTCTCCACTTCAAGTTTTACTCAAGGTATAATTATCTACATAGTCTCATTTGTCACTTTGTTTTACTCTTCATCTATGTTTCATCGGTCTCTCATTATTCAGAGTTCAATATAACTTCAGTTTCTTTTTTAGGTATAACCTCAGTTTCTCAAAGCGTATTCTTAGCATTCGAGAATTCTTTTGATGATGAGGTTGCAGCCGCTCTCAAAAATCATTGGGCTAGTGCAGCTCGCGGCTACGCGTGCACCTTCAGCTAGAGATCCCCAAGCCTGGAGTGGGACAGAAGATCGAGTTTGTGTTGGGTTGTCCTTTGCCACGTGGTGGTTCCTTTTCTTGTTGGATAGATGCTCAAATGGGCCTTTAAACTCTGTTGTGGACTCAGTACTGAGAGTGGACTCTAAAATGGTTGTCGCGGACTTGAAACTCAAAAGTCGACTCAAAGTTCGGCTGAGGAAAAATAAGGGTCCGAAAATGTGCCTGTTTGGGTGTAAATGAAACAGACACCTTTTTTCTCATTTCTTTCTTGAGTATTTCAGTTATTCCAGCTGTCAACTTTGTATTGGTTTAAAAAGTGTCTGTTTTTGAATTAAGAAACAGCCAGCTGTTCAATAGTCACTCCCTAAATTAATGTTACCGTTTGGTAGCTCGGTATTTTCTTAACCGAGGTATTTTGAAATCGAAGTATTCCAACGCCTGGCAAATGAATACCATAGTTTTCTTCTTTCTTGGTTTTAGAAAAAAAATGGATCTTGGCTCTTTCTCAAATACTTTAAAAATACCATGGTTTTAGAGAATACTCCAGTTTTAAAACCATAGTATTTATTGGATCCAAACACCTCAAAGTATTCAATACTTTAGTATTTTTAAAAACCAAAGTATTCTTTAAATACTTCAAAAATACTTTGATGCCAAACAGAGCGTTAGCCTTTTTTGCTTCAGATGATACTTACTACTTCAGCAGCTAATAATATTTTTATTTTGAATCCAGTTTGCCCGCGTCTTCCGCTGCTAGTTGCTAAATGTCGGACCAGTTAGCACGCCAATTCTTCTGGTTTGCGTGGGCTATATATTTTTATTCTGTGATGTTGGTCAAGATATATTATCAAGGCATTATCAAGTAAAAAGGAAGCTACCACGACGGGTGATTAAAAGAAGAATGTTAGGTTCGCATATCTAATCGAAAGACATACCCTTCAACCTCTCCTAGATAATATTACTCCCTCCGATCCAAATTAGTTGTCTTGGGTTTGTTTAGATTCGATTGTATCTAGACATGATTTAGTATTAAATACATCCGTATCTTGACAAATTTGAATCAACTAATTTGGATCGGAAAGAGTACTAAAAGGTTGCTTCTTGAGAGAGGTAGGTCGATGTAATATGAATTACAAACAAGGTTTATTATAAATGTTCACTAGAAGTATGAAGTCACCTCCAAATATGTAAAAGTTACGTCGTGTTCCTTGAACCACCTAACAACACTACATTTGCCAGAACGAGCCACCAACACGGCATTAGCGTCGCTCCCTACCGAAGTAGCCTGACTTTGTCGATGACAGTCAAAGTCTCCCCCTAAATTGATTTAGATCTCCTAACACCAAATCATCTCAATGTGCTAACAAGAATGTTGCTCCCAAAACATCACACCATAGGCATGGTGATTGAGTCACTGTAACGCCAAGTTCCTCCGGTAATGGTTGTACCCAAATCATTTGGGTGACATTAGCTATAGACTTCTACTATGCTTTTGTGTTGAACCTGGATACTGTGACTTGTCTTTTAGCACTCCAAGAGATAAGATTTTATCCAAAGAAAACATCAAAACCTCCAGTTGATCGACGATCATCTACACAATCTGCTAGATTTTCATCTAAAAAGGCCCTGACCAGCGTAGAATTGGACTTCATAAATGTTAGTCCTATACCAACTATGTTGTATCTCAAGATGCGTTTAGAAGCAGTCCGATGTATAGTGATGCGAGTATGCAAATACTAACAGATTATGTTAACAGTATAGAAAATATCAGGCCTCGTGATAGTAAGATACTATAGTGCACCTACAGTACTAATAAATCTCCCTCATGTGTTGTGATATTTTCGGAAGATGATAAGGCATTTCTAACTGATCCCTAAACTTTAGAGGAGTAGACGAATGAGTAAACCTTAGACGAGTAAAAGTATTCCTCTAAAGGTCGGAGGTTCCTAACCGAACCCCTAAACTTAGAGGAGTAAAACTTTTTTTTGCCCCATTTCTCTCTAGCATTCCACATATGCATTCATACATCTAACATAGAGTTCTTTCAAACAATTTAAACATACATACAATTCAAACACAAGCAGCACAACACTTAAACAACATACATAGGCATAGTTCATCGAATAGAACACATTGAAATAAAACATGCATAGAGTTCATTCAAAAGTAGACTCTATCACCACCATTGATCAAGGTCTCCCAAAAAATAAGCTATTGACCTTGTTTGATTCAAAAAAAAACCACCAACATATAACCGCATATGTTGTGGACCATCTCCATGAACTCAAGCATCATCTCCGAAGAACTCATCTCCTCCTCCTCCTCCTAGGCCAACATCATCATCACCACCATGAGCACCTCCACCTTGAAGGATCTTTGCTCGAGTGAGCTCCCAATATTTCCTAGCCGTTGCATCCATGTTGCTTGGGTCCATGAACATGATAACACGCTCATCGATCTCTTTTTGTTTTGTTATCCTCCCCTCCTCAAGTGCAACCCTCCTCTCCTCCACAAATGGCCCTCCTCTCCTCAGTGTCCATCTTCTTCTTCCACTTCTCCTCCTCCATTGCCTTGAGCTCGGCCCACCTTGCCGCCTTCTCATCTCTCCTCTCAACCGCCAAGGCTTTCTTGGTCTCAACCATAGCATATAGTTCTTTGTATCCTCCTCCTTGTGCACCTATCTTTTTCCTCTCCTTTGCAAGATTTTGCCCCTCGGGCCTCTTGTGTGGGTCTTCATCTTCCTCATCGTTGGCCTTGATGGAGATGCTCACCCTTGACCTCTTTGGAGTAGTCTCCTGATACGTCCAAAACGTATCTACTTTCTCGAACACTTTGCTATTGTTTCTTCTCTAAACTTGTGTGATTTGGATGCAACTAACACTTGGACGTTGTTTCGGCAGAATTACCTTGGTGTCTTGTTTTGTGCAGAAAATGAACTATCGGAAAAATCCGGAAAATATGCCAAAACTATTTCTCACGGAAGATCCACAGCCGGAAGGGAGACAGGGGAGGCACTGGGGCCTAGACCCACCCAGTGCCCACTGACCCCGCTGGGAGAGGTTTGGCCATCCGTGCATCTTCTCGGCCTCCCTCGTCTATAAGTTGCCTTCGACCTAAAAGCAGAGGGGGTTTCGATAGTTTTCCAGAAAGAGTTCCGCTTCGCCGCCGCCACCAGAAACCAAGATTCGGATCCAGAAACTCCGTTCTGGCACCCTGTCGGGACGGGGAATTTGTAGAGGATCATCACCATCGTCATCACCAACGCATCTCCATCAACCACCGCTGTTTCCCTCATCCATGAGTGAGTAATCCCAGTAGGCTTGGGGATGGTAGGGATTGGATGAGTTCTATCATGTAATCGAATAAGAGCTGTTAGGGGCATAGTGCCTAGTATCTCTATTAGTGCTATTTGACTTTGTTGCAACTTGTTGTGCTTAATGCTTGTCACTAGGGCCCGAGTGCCATGATCTCAGATATGAACTTATTATTGAATCATTATGATAGTGTTGTTTGTGATCTTACTTGCAAGTTGTGTACACATATCATTGTCCGGATCCAAAGGCCCCAAAGTGACAGAAATTGGGACAACCGGAGGGGATGGCTGTGGTGTGAGGATCACATGTGTTCACGGAGTGTTAATGCTTTGCTTCGGTGCTCTATTAAAGGAGCACCTTAATTGTCAGTAGTTCCCTAGAGGCCCCGCTGCCATGGGCTGGCTGGACAGAAGATGTTGTGCAAGTTCTCATTGCGAGCACATATGACTATATTTGGAGCACATGCCTAGGATTGTTTAGTACTTGGATGCTTATTATTATTTATCTGCAATGCCCTAGATCTTGAAGTTACATGTTTAGACTCGTCCATGCAACGCCCGTCCATCCATCCCTATGCCTACCGCACTCGAATCCTACTGTTACCATTACTGCTACTATTGCTCATATTTCATTATTGCTGTTACTACTGCTGTTGCTTTGCTGTTGCTACTACAAACTGTTGCTACTGATAAACTTTTGTGAGCAAGAACTATTTCCAGGTGCAGCTGAACTGGTAACTCAGTTGTTAAGGCTTGCAAGTATTTTTTGTCTCCCCTTGTGTCGAATCAATAAATTGGGTAATGCTACTCGCGAAGACTGTTGCAATTCCCTACACTTGTGGGTCATCAAGACTATTTTCTGGCGCCGTTGCCGGGGAGCATAGCTTTATTTGTAAGTTCACTTGGATATATTATTGTTCACTGCTACTCCTTTCATCATGGGGAAGTCTCGTGATAGAAAGTTCCCTATTTTACTATCCACTACAAGAAGAGGTACAGTCCTAAACACCTCTGTTGCTCTTGATTCACCGTCTGTTATAAGTAAGCTTGTCACACCACCACCACATACTCATGCTACACACCGCTACTTTGAATCTGAAACTGCCTATGATACTCATGATGTTACTTCTACTGTGCTTGATGCGAGTGGTTCATTAGGTCCTTTTCTAGATGCTACTATGGCTAGTCTATGAAATACCGAAACTCCTAGTGAAGACACTGTTACACCTGTTAGCTCACCTGCTAGTGAGAGTTTTGATATTAATGATGGTTACATTGAGCTCACTGATGAATTTGTTGAAGAGTGCCGAAACACACATGGTGCTAGTGCTATTAAGAGTCTCCTTGCTAGACATACTATTATACCCAAGAAGTCCTATGTGCTGGAGATATGCCCTAGAGGCAATAATAAAGTGGTTATTATTATATCTTTGTGTTTATGATAAATGTTTACATTCATGCTATAATAGTATTAACCAGAAACATTAATACTTGTGTGATTTGTAAACTAAATTAGAGTCCCTGGTAAAGCCTCTTTATAATACTAGCTTGTTGGTTAATCGATGATCGTGGTTTCTCGATCATGAACATTGAGATGTTGTTAACAACAAGGTCATATCATTAGGAGAATGGTATGATGGACATACTCCTATAGATAAGCGTAGCATAAAGATCAAGTCATTTCAATAGTTTGTTTGATATAAGCTTTCTGATACATAGTAACCTAAATCCTTCGACCATGAGATCATTCTAATCACCACCACCAGAAGGATGCTTTGATGACATAAAACACCACACCGTAACTGGGTGGCTATAAAGGTGGCATTGAGTGTTCAGAAAGTATGGGTCGAGGCACATGGATCAAGAGTGGGATTTGTCCATCCATATGACGGATAGATATACTCTGGGCCCTCTCGGTGGAATGTCATCCAATTAGCTTGCAAGCATGTGACTGGCTCACAAGGGATCACATATCACGAGAACGATAAAAGAGTACTTATCGGTAACGAGGTTGAACTAGGTATGCAGAGATACCGACGATCAAAACCTTGGATAAGTAAACTATCATGAGACAAAGGGAAATTGGTATCGTATGTAAGTGGTTCATTCGATCGCAAAGTAATAGTCGAAATATGTGGGAGCCATATGAATTTCCAGATTCCTCTATTGGTTATTGATCGGAGAAGTGTCTCGGTCATGTCCGCATAATTCACGAACCGCAGGGAGACACACTTAAGGATTCGATGTTGTTTAGTAGATATGGAATGTTAGTAGGGATACCGAATGTTGTTCGGAGTCTCAAATGGGATCCGGGATATCACAACGAGATCCGGAATGGTCTGGAGAATAAGATTCATATAAGGAAAGTCCGATTCTAGAGTTCGAGAAATATTCTGATATTTTTCATTGGAGAGGTTCTAGAAGGTTCACCGGTCCGGAAGGGGATGGTCCATGAATGTGTCATGGGTAATTGGAATGATTGGATCATATCCTAGGTCACTTGGTGTGGACATTTGTGAGAGATAATTAAAGCTCTAAATTGAAAGTCAAATGGGAGGTTTGAAAAGTCAAAATGGAACAATGGTTTCCTAGTGGAAGAAGGAAATAGTCCTTCCAACTTGGGTTTGGAAGTGGTTTCAAACTCCCCTCCCTCAAGGCTACCCCCCTCTCATAAATATAGGGGGAGGGATGCCCCAACACCACAAGCCCTAGCCTCCTCACGCCAGCCATTGTGCCGCCACCGCCTAGCTCACGACACCTCCTCCTCCTCCGGTCTTATAAACCCTAGATCACCGGAAACCCTAGATCCACCATAACTACGGCTTAGGCGAAGCCTGCGGGATCTTCCTACTGACACCACGCCGCCGTGTTGCCGAATCACGAGGTAGAACTACAACCTTCATTTTCCGGAACAAGGAGAGGAAGGTCTTCATCGAATCAACGTGTGACCGATCAAGGAAGCGTTCTAACGCAGCGCAAAAGGATCGCCTACGCGATCTTGAGATCGTCAAGTGTCGACTACATCACCCGAGAATCGCTCTGCTAACCGCTTTGGAATATTCGAGGGTGAGTGCTTCTATCGACTCGTTGCTACAATCTAGTAGATAGATCTTGGCTTGTTTGTGTGCATGCGGTAGAAAAGTTTTGTTTTCCATGCTACGAACCCCTAAAGTGGCATCAGAGCCGTGTCTATCTGTAGATCTGTTGCACGAGTAGAACACAATGGTAATTGTGGGCGGTGGTGTTTTTATTATCAATTGCTTTTTGTGTACTTTGCATCTTGCGGTATGATGGGATGAAGCGGCCCGGGCTAACCTTACATGACATCATTCATGAGACTTGCTCCACGCTCGACATGCAACTTGTATTGCATAAGTGGCTTTGCGGGTGTCTGTCTCTCCCATCATAGTATAGATTCAATTTACAACGGGTACTTGATAGATTAAACATCAATGTTGTGGTTCTTGTTTGTAAAGCCCCAAACCACGTAAAACATGCAAAGAAAATTAGAGGCGTCTAACTTTGTTTTGCACGGGTGTGCTGTGATGTGATATGGCCATGATTGTGATTATATATGATGTATGCAATGTTCCTTATTGTAAGTCGGCAACCGGCAGGAGCCATATGGTTGTCTTTTAAATTTCGTTAAGACCTGCGTGTCTATTCAAAGTAGTTGTAATAGTTGATGCTGGTGGACAACAACCATGAAGTGGCGCCATTGACCTTGACGCCATACCGGTGATGATGGAGATCATGTTCGTGCTTGAAGATGAAGATCGGAAGCACAAGAAGAAAGGCCAAATCATATCACATATTATGAATTGCATGTGATGTTAATCCTTTTATGCATCTTGTATTGCTTAGTTTGCGACGGTAGCATTATAAGATGATCCCTCAAGCACAAAATTTCAAGTTTTAAAGTGTTCATCCTTAGTAAGCACCGTTTCTAAAGCTCGTTGTTTCGAGGCACCACGTGATGATCGGGTGTGTTAGATTCTGTGAGTGTATACAACGTGAGCAAGCCAGATTTGCTCATGCGGAAGCTAAGGTTTGATCTTGACGAGCCTAGCAAGTACAAACATGGTCTCGAAACACGGATCACCGAAAGGTAAAGCATGAGTCATATAGTAGATATGATGAACATGTTGATTGTTCATGGAAGCCACATCAACTCTCATGATGATCGGTTTTGATGTGGTGAATTTGGTTCGTGATCACTAAAACAATATGAGGGATATTGTTTTTTAGTGGGAGTTCACCTAGATTAATTTAACTATTAATTAGAACTCAATTTGTCATAAACTTAGTCTAAACTATTGCAAATATGTTGTAGATCAATGGCGGCCCCTACCATCAATTTTAATGCATTCCTAGAGAAATAAAAGTTGAAAAACAATGGAAGCAACTTCGCAGATTTGTTCCAAAATTTGAGGATTGTCCTGAATGATGGTAATTTGACCTATGTGCCGGATGCACTGCTGGGTGATCCACCTGCAGCTGATGCTACCGATAAGGTAAAGAATGTTTTCCTCGCCGAAGAATTAGTACTCCACGCTCGAAGGTGCTATCTTGGATGGTTTGGAATCGAGCTTCAGAAAAGGTTTGAGAACCATGACCCACATGATATTGTCTGTGAACTCAAAATGATATTTGAGGCTCACGCGGCAGTTGAGAGTTATGAGGCTTCTAAAAAGTTCTTTAACTGCAAGATGGAAGAGGGCAGCTCCGTTAGTGAGCAGGTGCTTAAGATGTCTGGGCACGCAAGCAAGCTTCAAAGCTTAGTTATAGTGATTCCTAATGATTTAGGGATTCACCGTGTCCTCCAATCACTACCACCAAGTTACAAGAACTTTGTGATGAACTACAATATGCAAAACATGGACAAGTTGTTGCCCGAACTCTTCTCCATGTTGAAGTCTGCAGAAGTGGAGATCAACAAAGAGCACCAAGTGTTGTTGGTCAATAAGACCACCAAATTCAAGAAGCAAGGCAAGTCTAAGAAAAAGGGAAACTTCAAGAAGGGCGGTAAGAAAGTTGCCGCGCCGGTGAAGAAGACCAAGGTTGGGCCTAAGCCTGATACTGAGTGCTTTTACTGCAAGGGAGAGGGTCACTGGAAGCGGAATTGCCCTAAGTACTTGGCGGATTTGAAGAACGACAACATCAAGAAGAAAGGTATATCCGATATACATGTTATTGATGTGTATCTCACTAGTACTCGTAGTAGTGCCTGGGTATTTGATACTGGTTCGGTTGCTCATATTTGTAACTCGAAACAGGTGCTGCGGAATAAACGGAAGCTAGCGAAGAACGAGGTGACGATGCGCGTTGGAAATGGATCAAAGGTTGATGTGATCACGATCAGCATGCTACCTCTTCATCTACCATCGGGATTAGTTTTATACTTAAATAATTGTTATTTGGTGCCTGTGTTGAGCATGAACATTATATCCGGATCATGTTTATTGCGAGACGGTTACTTGTTTAAGTCTGAGAATAATGGTTGTTCGATTTATATGAGTAATATGTTTTATGCACATGCACCTTTGATAGATGGTCTATTCTTATTGAATCTCGATTGTAGTAATACACACATTAATAACATTGAAGCTAAACATTTGAAATTGAGTGATAACTCGACCTATATGTAATCGTCTTGGTCATATTGGAGTGAAGCGTATGAAGAAACTCCATTCCGATGGACTTCTTGAATCACTTGAAAGATGCGAAGCATGTCTGATGGGTAAAATGACTAAGACTCCATTTTCTGGTATGATGGAGCGAGCTACGGACTTATTGGAAATCATACATACCGATGTGTGTGGACCAATGAGTGTAGCATCGCGCGGTGGGTATCGCTATGTTCTTACCTTCACGGATGACTTGAGTATATATGGGTATATCTATTTCATGAAACATAAGTCCGAAACTTTCGAGAAGTTTAAGGAATTTCAAAGTGAGGTAGAGAATCAACGTAACGAGAAGATTAAACTTCTACGATCTGATCGTGGAGGTGAATATCTAAGTTACGAGTTTGGCGAGCATTTGAAGAAATGCGGAATACTTTCACGATTGACACCACCGGGAACACCACAACGTAATGGTGTGTCTGAATGTCGTAATCGAACTCTCTTAGATATGGTTCATTCTATGATGTCACTTACAGATTTACCGCTATCATTTTGCGGTTATGCATTAGAAACAGCCACATTCACTTTAAATAGGGCACCATCTAAATCCGTTGAAATGACACCGTATGAATTATGGTTTGGGAAGAAACCTAAATTGTCGTTCCTTAAAGTTTGGGGTTGCGAAGCTTATGTAAAGAAGTTACAGCCCGACAAGCTTGAACCCAAAGCAGAAAAATGCATCTTCATGGGATACCCAAAGGAAACTATTGGGTATACCTTCTATCATAGATCCGAGGGCAAAATCTTCGTTGCCAAGAATGGATCCTTTCTAGAGAAGGAGTTTCTCTCGAAAGAAGTGACTGGAAGGAAAGTAGAACTCGACGAGGTTGTTGAACCTTCTCTCAAACTTGCGAGTAGCACAGCACCGGAAGTAGTTCCTGTGCCGCCTACACCAATAAGAGAGGAAGCTAATGATGTTGATCATGAAACTTTGGTTGAAGTTACTACGGAACCTCGCAGGTTAACGAGAACTCGTACCACTCCTGATTGGTATGATTCCTTTATGAGTGTCATGTTGGTGGACAACAACGATGACCCTGCGACATATGAGGAAGCGATGATGAGCCCAGATTCCAATAAATGGCAAGAAGCCATGAAATCCGAGATTGGATCCATGTACGAAAACCAAGTATGGACTTTGGTGGACTTACCGATGGTCGTTGAGAACAAATAGATTTTCAAGAAGAAAACAGATGTCGATGGTAATGTTAATGTCTATAAAGCTCGACTTGTCGCAAAAGGGTTTCGACAAATTCAAGGAGTTGACTACGATGAGACTTTCTCACCAAGAGTAAGCTAAAGTCTGTGAGGATTATGTTAGCAATCGCTGCATATTATGGTTATGAGATATGGCAGATGGATGTCAAAACGGCGTTCCTCAATGGAGACATTGATGAAGAGTTGTATATGGTACAACCCAAAGGTTTTGTCGATCCTAAAGATGCTAACAAGGTATGCAAACTTCAACGGTCCATTATGGATTGAAGCAAGCATCCCGGAGTTGGAATCAACGTTTTGATAAGGTAATCAAAAGCTTTGGTTTTATACAAACTTATGGAGAAGCTTGTATTTACAAGTGAGTGGGATCTCTGTAGCATTCTTAATACTATATGTAGATGATATATTGTTGATTGGGAATGATGTAGACCTTATTAATAGTGTCAAGGATTATTTGAATAATAGTTTTTCAATGAAAGATCTTGGTGAAGCAGCTTACATATTAGGCATAAAGATTTATAGAGATAGATCGAGACGCCTAATATCATTGTCACAGAGTACATATTTGGACAAAGTTCTAAAGAAGTTTGGAATGGAAGATAGCAAGAAAGGGTTCTTTCCCATGTTGCCCAATACGACCTTGAGTAAAACTCAAAGTCCTGCAACGACAGAAGATAGAGAAAGGATGAGTAAGACTCCCTATGCCTTAGCCATATGATCTCTTATGTATGCCATGCTATGTACTAGACCCGACATTGCATATGCTGTTAGTTTGACTAGCAGATATCAAAGTGATCCAGGAGTGGATCATTGGACAGCGGTCAAAAACATCCTTAAGTACTTGAGAAGAACTAAGGATATGGTTCTTTCTTATGGAGGTGATGAACAACTCGTTGTTAATGGTTACACTGATGCTAGTTGGAACACCGATCTAGATGATTCTAAATCACAATCTGGATACGTATTTACTTTGAATGGTGCAGCAGTTAGCTAGAGGAGTGCAAAGCAAAGTGTTGTGACGAGATCTTCAATTGAATCAGAATACATAGCTGCTTCGGAGGCTTCACAAGAGGCGATATGGATAAAGGAGTTCATTAAAGAGCTCGGTGTGGTTCCAAGTGTGCTGGACCCAATGTCTATCTATTGTGATAACATGGGCGCCATAGCCAATGCGCAAGAACCAAGGTCACACAAGAAGGTGAAGCATATCAAGATACGTTATCACGCTATTTGAGAGCATGTCCAAGATGGTGACATAAAGATTTGCAAAGTACACACATATCTGAAAGTTTTGATATTAATGATGGTTACATTGAGCTCACTGATGAATTTGTTGAAGAGTGCCTAAACACACATGGTGCTAGTGCTATTAAGAGTCTCCTTGATAGACATACTATTATACCCAAGAAGTCCTATGTGCTGGAGATATGCCCTAGAGGCAATAATAAAGTGGTTATTATTATATCTTTGTGTTTATGATAAATGTTTACATTCATGCTATAATAGTATTAACCAGAAACATTAATACTTGTGTGATTTGTAAACTAAATTAGAGTCCCTGGTAAAGCCTCTTTATAATACTAGCTTATTGGTTAATCGATGATCGTGGTTTCTCGATCATGAACATTGAGATGTTGTTAACAACAAGGTCATATCATTAGGAGAATGGTATGATGGACATACTCCTATATATATAAGCGTAGCATAAAGATCAAGTCATTTCAATAGTTTGTTTGCTATAAGCTCGATACATAGTAACCCAAATCCTTCACCATGAGATCATGCTAATCACCATCACCTAAGGATGCTTTGATGACATCAAACACCACACCGAATCGGGTGGATATAAAGGTGGCATTGAGTGTTCGAAAGTATGGGTTGAGGCACATGGATCAAGAGGGATTTGTCCATCCATATGATGGATAGATATATTTTGGTCCCTCTCGGTGGAATATCATCCAATTAGCTTGCAAGCATGTGACTGGCTCACAAGGGATCACATATCACTGGAACGAGAAAAGAGTACTTATCGGTAACGAGGTTGAACTAGGAATCAGAGATACCGATAATCAAAACCTCGATAAGTAAACCACCGTGAGACAAAGGAAATTGGTATCGTATGTAAGTGGTTCATTCGATCGCAGTAATCATAGAAATATGTGGAGCCATATGAATTTCCGTATTCCTCTATTGGTTATTGATCGGAGAAGTGTCTCGGCCATGTCCGTGATAATTCACGAACCGCAGGAGACACTTAAGGATTCAATGTTATTTAGTAGAAATGGAATGTTAGTAGGGATACCTAATGTTGTTCGGAGTCTCGGATGGGATCCGGGATATCACGAGGAGATCCAGAATGGTCCGGAGAATAATATTCATATAAGGAAAGTCCGATTCTAGAGTTCGGGAAACATTCTGATATTTTTCATCGGAGAGGTTCTAGAAGGTTCACCGGTCCGGAAGGGGAATGGTCCATGAATGTTTCATGGGTAATTGGAATGATTGGATCATATCCTAGGTCACTTGGTGTGGACATTTGTGAGAGAGAATTAAAGCTCTAAATTGAAAGTCAAACGGGAGGTTTGAAAAGTCAAAATGGAACAATGGTCCTTCCAACTTGGGTTTGGAAGTGGTTTCAAACTCCCCTCCCTCAAGGCTTCCCCCTCTCATAAATAGAGGGGGAGGTCTGCCCCAACACCACAAGCCCTAGCCCTCCCCGCGCCAAGCCGCCGCTGAAAGGGCATTTATTGTCATAATCACTTTTGGTGTTCGTTAACAACAAGTAGATCATTTTACAGTTTGTCACTATCCACAGGTTGGTATTATGATGAGTTAAAGAGTACCCTCACAATTGGGAAAAGTCCCTGCTTATTTGACACAGTTCTAGAAATTCCAGACTGGAGTCTCCGATTTGGTAACACCGGAGTCTCCGGTGTGGTCCGGAGTTTCCGGATGGGTCTCCGATGGTGACTTCAGAATCTGGGCTGGGACATTCTGCATGGGGGTCCAGAGCCCGGTCCGGAGGCTACCCTGGAGTCTCCGGTGTTTCCTCAGTCCGGAGTCTCCGGTGTTGGTAGACCGGAGTCTCCCGTCTTGTTGGGTCATGAATGGCCCAGGTCAATCAGATGGGTGGTCCGGAGGCTGGTCCGGAGATTGGCCGGAATCTCGTGCGCACTGAGTCTCGGTGTGCATCGAGTCTCCGGTCTGACTTTTCTCCAACGGTCAGAAAATGGTTCGTGGAGGAGACTGTCTGTAAATAGGGACCATTATCTTCTTCCTCTAGTTGCTCGAGCTGCTCAAGAACACCAACTCCATTAGAGCCACCAAATCTACAAGATCTCTCCATCCAACCATCCAAATTCATTGATCTTTGGAGAATCGAAGGCGGAGGGCTTGATCTACAGCTTCACCAAGAGAGATCTTCATTTCCCCCTCATTCACTTGAGGGCCCCCAAGCTCTAGTGTTTCTTTGGAAACCCTAACTTTGATTTGGTTCTTATAAGCTTGTCTTTGATTTGTCTTGACAGCTTGCTTGTATTTGGGAGCCTCCAATTGTTGTGTATGTGTGCCGAACTTGTTGTAAAGGTGCGCTTCCACCTTGAAGGTTGCCGATATAGTGGAAGGTCGATCGAGTCTGCTGGGGTGAGATTTATCGGAGAACAAGGGAGCCCTCTCGTGGCGTTGGTGGTTTGAAACCACCCCCTCTTCAAACGTAGACGTACTTCCCTTCAAAAGGAAGGAACTACGTGAAACAAATCCTTGTGTCTCCGTGTCCGCCACTTTGGTTACTTCTATCCTTTACCGCACTTTACTTACTTGTTCTTGCTTAGTGTTGCGTTAGCTTGTGTTCATTTTTCATATAGGTAAATTCACCTTATTTGCATTGTCTAGAGAATTTACCTTCTTGTCAAACCCTAAATTGAAAAAGAATAAAATTGAAGTAGCAACTATTCACCGCCCCTCTAGGTGCCCATACAATCCTTTCAATTGGTATTAGAGCCTCGGCTCTTTATTTGGGCTTTACCGCCTAAGAGAATATGGGTAGCCGCGAAGGGGATGGTGATGGTGAGCCCACCACGGTGACCATGGAAGATCTCAAAAACTTGGAAACAATATTGAGATCTTCCTTGGTCAACGAAGTCAAGAAGATGCTTGAGCAACTTCTTAAAGACAAAGATGGCTCATCACACCTCTCTCCTCAAGAGGATCCTCCATCTGTTTTACCTAAAGGGAATACTCCGGTATCCCCCGAGGATAGGATGGTAAGGGGTAAACAAGACAACACTAATTCATCCACACAAAATGATGGGGGGAAGGGTGAGCACCGTTATTCATGGTACTCTCCCGATCCTCCAATCCCTCACCCTCATGTATACAATAGAGGTGACCCACCTAAGCTTCAAGAATCTGCTTCTTTTGCTTAATGGCAATCACTAATGATAAATCATATGCGTAGCTCTTGCATTGAACTATGGAACATCATCGAGCAAGCACTCTTTATTGGGGATCCAAACAACTTGACAAGAAGAGAGGTTGTCAATAGTAAACTCAATGCCACTGCCTTGCATATGATTCAACAAGGATTGGGTACAAAGGATTACCCACACATTGAGCACTTTAGCATTGCCAAGGAAGCTTGGGATGCCCTCACCATATTGTTTGTTGGAAATGAGAGTATGAGGAGGAACCGGTATGATGCACTAAGCAATGAAGCCGAAGGCTTCTACATGATGGAAGGTGAAGATCATGAAGATATGTACCGAAGGATCAAGACCACCGCCACCGCTGTTAGAAATGTGGGTACCTCACATGTGAATGATGCGTGGATAAAAAGGAAATATGTGAGTGCACTCATGCCCTTTGAGCCCACCGACTTGAAGAGCCTACAAGGAAGACACAACTACCATCTCATGACCTCCAATGAAGTTATGCAAGAGATGGCCGCTTTCAAAGTTGCCGCTAAGAATGCCAAAGATGCCTGTGCTCATGCCCTTGGTATGAGCAATGTTGACAATGTTTCTTTGAAGGCCAAAGTTGTGGACCATGGGGATGAAGATGATAGTGATGAAGGCCTCTCCATGGGCCACCCCGATGAAGTCTAGATTGCTCATAGTCAATACATGGCCTTATATGCAAAGAACTTTTGGAAGAACCCCGCCAAGGCCAAGATGGAAATGCAACGAAGAAGCAACTCAAATGGGAAAAGAGAAAATACCACTAGATTGAGGACTTGCTTCAATTGTGGTGACCGCTATCACTTTGTGGCGAGTTGCCCATATGAGAAGAGAGAAGATCATGGGGGCAAGCTTGTGTTGAAAAATACTCTCAAAGCACCTTACAAGAAACCCTTCATCAAGAAGAATCCCATCAACAAGAAGTCGGGAGAAATTGTCTTGATAACTCATGAAGAATACTCCTCCGACAATGAAGATGATGAAGATGAGGAAGAGGAAACCTCTAATGGTGTGACGTCTCTAGCCACTACTTCTGCTCCGACATTCTCAATCTTCGATTCTCCAAATGAGAATTCTCCCATCAAGAACGTCACTTGTCTTATGGCGAGAGGAACGGAGGTATCCTCATCATCTCTCTCCACTTCCTTAGCTAATGATGAAATTGATGATGAGATGTCTCTTGATGTTAAAAGGGAATTAATTGCTTTCGATGAGTTTATGACTAACCTACAAGGGGATGCTAATATACATTTTGGAAATATCTTAGATCAACTTTCCCACACTCAAGAGCTCCTAGATGTAAGATGTAAACTTGGGCATGAACACATGATTGAGCTAGAGGCTTTAAATAATGCTCTAGAAGAAGAACAAGAGACTAGGATATCACTTGAATTAAAACTTGAGGGGCTTGATGACGCCAATGACGTTATTGTTAACAAACTCATCAAAGAACGTGATCATGCTATTGCTAAATGCAAAAGGGCTAAAAAGGACAAGATTGAGTTTGGTGTGGTTCATGAAAAACTTGCCGAGGATTTTAGTTTGCTTGACAAGGCTCACAAGGCTTTGGAAAGTAAATTCTTATCTCTCACAAAGTCCCATGAAATGCTTCAAACTCAATTGGCCAATATTCCTTCACCAAGTAACTTCATTCCTTCTAGTAGCACAACTATTCTTGAAGAAAATGCTAGGTTGAAGGGGGAGCTAGCCAAGGCCACATTTCCACAAGGCAACAAGTCCATTGATGACCTTTTGAGTAAGGAAAGGCCTAGTGGTGAAAAATGGGGCATTGGTTTTGTCTCCAAAACTAAGAAGAAGAACAAAAAGAAAAGGAAGGCCAAGCCAGCACAAGAGACCAACGCATTGTGGATAGTAAGACCACAAGTGGTAAAACTATGTCTCATGTTGACTTTGCGGGAAGTGCTAACCCTCACTATGTTCTAATGATAGATTATTATGGTGATGTGTATGCACAATATGTTGGGACATATGATGGCTATATTGCTTTGTATATTTGGGTTCTCAAGACCCTTGTTACTAACAAAAGAGAAACCATTGAAAAATGGGTACCTAAAAAATTAGCTTGATCTTTTGTAGACATATGCTTCAGAAGGGTCAAAGTGGGTGCTTGATAGTGGTTGCACGAGTCATATGACCAGAAGCTCGTATATTGTCAAGGACTTAAAGCCAAACGATCAAATCTCTATGACATATGCCGACAAGTCAAAGTCTAAGGTAATGGGTTTCGCCAAGGTTGTGGTTGCTCACGACATTACACTCGTGAACGTCATGCTTATAGAGACCCTTGGATACAATTTACTTTCAGTCCATGCTCTTGGAAAGATGGGCTTTGCCGTCGTTATTGATGTTGATATTGTGGTCCTCTTGTGGAGCAAGTCTCTCAAGGTCGCTTTCGTTGGGTATGTCGAACATGACTTGTATGTGGTGGACTTTTTGGGGCAAGCCACTACAAGTCCGATGTGCTTATTCGGGAAGGCCGATGTTGGTTTGCTATGGTATTGCCGACTAGCCCATGTCAATATGAGAACTTTGCAAAGTCTCCATAAGGAGGGCCATATTGTTGGACTAAAAGAAAATGTTTCCTTTGCCAAAGATCGTGTTTGCAGGGCATGTGTTCTAGGGAAGATGCTGTTGGGGATATGCTATATGGGTATCCTCATAGCATGTCTCCTATCCGGATAACCCGGGTAGCCCACAGTTGATAGCATGGCCCATGGCCTGCTGGGCGGCCCTATTAGATGGATCCAGAAGGGAGGCGCAAGCCGGATAAAGTAAGGCTACGGTTGGAGTCACCGACGTACCCGGAGCCTGGGAGTGCAAGATACACAAGACTAGTAATAGACGGTGTAGGACTCTGTAACCTGTCCGGCTAGGACTTTTCCTCAGAACCCTAGGACTGCGACTATATAAGTCGGGCCTATGGGAGCCTTTAGGGCACAACTCATAACCTAGTATCATTCATACAACCTCGCACAGGAACCAATCTCGTAATCTCGGGCATTGCCTTTATAGTGATTTATAGCAGAGTAGGATTCTTCCATCATCGTGGGATCCGAACTCGTAAGCCGTGTTACTGCACTGCCAACCGCCGCCTTCCCCACGCCTCTAAACACGCACTATGAGGACCTCCTTGCATTTCGCCGGCAATACCATCGAGTTGGCGCCACCGTAGCAAGAGGCGCTCAGCTCTTCAGCGGGCGAGGACCAAGATCTTTGCGGGAATTAGCAAAACCGTAGCCATCGGTCGCCTTCTCTTCTCCAGCAACATTCAGATCGTCCCTCCCGATGAATTCTGGATCCCGGCAAAGACAAACCCTACGCGGTGTTCGATCATTCCTATCGGAGACATCCACCTCTTCATTGGCGAAACCGACTCGGGCACTAGTTCCCTGGGAGACGGAGGAGCATCAAGGCCCGCACGGACCGCCTACGGGAAGGATACGTTCGTGGAAGGATCTATGTCGGATCTCTCTTCAGAGTTTGCCGGCAAAGATCGAAAAAATTCAAGGCCCGCACGTACCGCATACGGGCAGGATACGTTCGCGGAAGGATCGATGTCGGATCTCTCTTTGGAGTTTGCCGACAAAGATCAAAAAAATTCAAGGCCCACCCAAACCGCCCATGTGCAGGATATAAAGGTGGAAGATCATCAGAATCCGGCCGCCTGCAAGGCGTCCGAACATCGTAGATCCAAGTTCGCCGAGTGGTTACCATCTTCGATCCGCGCTACGCTCGTAGAGAGAAGGAGAAAACTCCCGCGACACCGCCAGTGGCTCCATATACCAGCCGATCCGCCCACTACCCGATGATAACGCTTTGTATCACTTCATGGAAGGATCGACCATGGCACGCTTCCGGCATTCTTTAAGACGGCAGAGCAGGACGCCTACCCTTGAAGATATGGTGAGCAATCAACAACCACGCGGAGGTCGACGCAAAGCGCGAAGCGCCATCCATCGACAGAACCTCCGATTCAGCCACGCCACCACCGCCTCCGCCGCCATCGCCGCAGCTGCACCGCCACCTCCAATATTGTTGCTGTTGCACCTCCACCGCCTGGCCATCGAGGAAGTCCGCACCTCCGACTCGTTATTGACGCCGCTTTATGCTGACTTCAGTGCAGATTCAGAGGAGATAGATTTTAGTCCAGAAGAGCTAGACTTCGCTATGCAGGAGATGGAGGAGGAGTACACGCGCGACGAGCAAGCCAACAATGCCGTCACGACTCGAGGGGTGTTCGTCACCATTGGGACGGCGATGGATGAAGATCAATCCGGACGAGCTCCGCCTACAGCGCTGGAAAAGGGGAAGGGGCCACTTATTGCTGCTGACGATGATCGCGCAAAGGTCATGCCTCCTCCGCCTAACCCAGTGCAGCAGCCGCAGAAACTCGGCACCGGCCCGAGCAACAAAAACATCGCAAACTTGCCGCCTCCAGCATCTATGTCTGTAGCAGCCCAAGTTACTCTAGCTGATAGAGTGATGTACGACAACCTCCTCGTCGAGCCATGCATTGACCGTCGCTCATATCCGGAACGTGACCCAGCTTGACGAGAAGCGCCAGCAGCTGCTGGAGGAAGCGCAGGCCATCGAGGAGCAAGGCGCTAAGCTAGATCTAGATATGGTCAACGCGCAGAAGTCCATAGAGAAAGCTAGAGCAATGGAGGCCGAGTACAAGACTTTTCTACAGCAGTAGAAGGCCAAGAAAGCTCTGGCTCGTGTCATCAATGATCCTGGTGTACGGCGCAACCTAGGATGGGCTCCCTCGAAGCCGGCACAAGCGAAGCCATACATTGACAGTGAAGGCAAGAAGGTAATGCCCACCCCACTACTTAACCTCGTCGTCGCCAAGACCCTTCTGGAGAAGGATAGATCGCACGAGGCAGTGGAACAGGTCTATGACCTAGTGGCCAAGGCGGTAAAGTAGCAGGAAAAGGCCACCTCTCAGAGGCTTGAGTCCGACCCAGCGCTTTGCCAGTCTAGCCAGTATAAGCCGCCAAGGGACAGGTCTCCTCTTAATGTCGGGTCCCAGACGGGTTCATCAGAACGAAGACGGAGGGATGCGCGCAACAGGAACCCGACATCGCGAAGATTACAAGGCTCACCATCGTACGGATATGCCCCCACCAAAGCAGTACGCCATCATCATCCGCGACAACACGGAGCAGACCCGTCATGACGGAGAGCGCAACCAAGGACACAGGAGCAGGTCACACCATGACCCTCCGCGTCCGACTAGCAACCATGACAGGCGTGAGGTGTCGCAGGAGGGTAACAGCAAGAAGGCTAACCCACCGCCACCTCCGCCTCCGTCACCACCAAGCAGTTACCATGGTGGAGGAGACCCACGTCGTTCACGCAGCCCATCCCCTGTTGACAAGAAGAAGAAGAACCCGAGTCAGACGATGCACGCTCGCGGATCGATAAAATCCACGAGGCCCGGAAGGACCATACCTGGACCACATTGCTTTGGACCAATACGGTCCGCAACTTACCCCAAAGGTTTCCGGATTGACAAGACCATCAAGCCCTATGACGGCACCGCCAAGCCAGCCACATGGTTGCAGGATTACGACAACGCGGTGGAGATTGCCGAGGCAACCCCAATGTCACCGCTAAGTACCTCCGTTAATGTTGGCGGCGGCCGTCAATGGATCGACGACTTGCCGAGAAATCTATCTACAACTGGTTGGACATGCAAGAAGCTCACCAAGAACTTTGAGGGTACATACAAGCCGCCCTCGCACTATGGGCGATCTACAGCAGCGTGCAAGAGAAAGACGAGACATCTCGCCTACCTCTCCGCTGGCCGGACATGAAGAATTCTGCAGGAGTGCACGCCGCACCGCCATGTCCGCTTTCATCGATGGGTGGAAAGGGGCACGTTGTTCGACATAAGCTCAAGCGCTTGTAGGACAATCACAGCTTGACGAATCGATGATTCAGCTGGCTAGTGAGTTCGCAATGCCGACGACGATGCTCATGGCTCCTTTCTAAGAACGGCCGTTCCAACTCAAGCTCGGAGGAACAGCAGTACAAAGTGGAAAACCTCTCCAAAAGAAAAGCAATCTACCGACATGGTCGCTATGACTTTTGCAGGACGAGGTGATGGCGGACAACGTGGCCGAGGAAGAGGAGCTGGTCGTGGGCAGCAACGAGGAAGTGAAACTACCTCGGCGCCGCTCCGCGTTCCCCAAACCTACGAGGAGTACCGCGATATGTCGTGCCTCGTACACCTCGACGTCAACGGCAAGGCCACCCATACCAATCGACACTGCAAGTTCGTCAATGACCTCAACGAAGACCCGGAGTCCGGCTACAAGCGAAGTCGGAAGAACAGACTGCGAGGCAAGGGCAAGGGGAGGAAGAAGGAGGAGGAGTCCAAGGATTCAAGTGACATGGACGAGGACGTTGACCCCAAGCATGCCGCCAAGAGCGCCGACAAGGGCAAGAACCCCTTCGCGAAGAAGGCTCCAGTCTACCACACTTTCCTTGGCACCCCCACTGTCCGACAACAGAAGACCTCTCTGAGGATCCTGATGGCTACTCTCCCCCAGTTCCCCAGTACCTGCGCTGGTCGGAGGTTCCAATCACTTGGGACAGGACGGACCACCCAGACCTTATACCTACGGAGAACCAGTATGCCATGGTCATCAACCCCTTGATTGACGGCGTTGATTTTACCAAGTGTATGGTAGATAGTGGAAGCAGCATCAACATCTTGTACCTGGATACACTGTAGAAGATGAACTTGACGGAGGCAAACCTAAGGCGGACCAACACCATCTTCCACGGCGTAGTTCCTGGTCGGGAGGCTCGGTCCCTTGGGTGCATTACACTTCAGGTTGCCTTTGGCGATGTTAACAATTACCGCCAAGAGCGCATGACCTTTGAGGTGGTCCCCTTCAAGAGCGTGTACCACGTCATATTCGCCGACATATTCCACACGCTCATGGCCAAGCCATGCTTCGCCTACAACAAACTCAAGATACCTGCACCAAACAGGTCATCACCAGATCCGAAGCTTTACCAAGGCAAGGGATCATGAGATCAATGAAGCAGCCGCTATGTAAGCAGTCCTCTATAGCAAAGAATTCAAAGAGATCCGAGCAAGGTCGATGACTCGAGATGCCCACGCCGAAGAGATCTCGACTCCGCCTCGCTCAAGGCCGCCATCGAGACCAAGCCGGAACTTGTAGGCGATGCCTCCAAGGTCACCGCCATTGGGACGAACCTGGATCCCAAATAGGAAAGCGCGCTCGTCGAGTTCCTCCATGAGAATAGGGACATCTTTGCCTGGCAACCTGCCGACATGAAAGGTGTACCTAGGGAACTTGCCAAGCACAGCCTAAACATTGATCCAAAATCCAAACCAGTGAAACAACCTATACGACGCTTTGGAGATGAGAAGAGACGCGCCATTGGCAAAGAGATAGCTAGGTTACTTAAGGCTAGATTTATCTGAGAAGTCCTTCAGACCCAACGGGTGGCCAATCATGTACTTGTCCCCAAAAAGGGAACCAATGAATTAAGAATGTGTGTTGATTACACCGGCTTGAACAAAGCATGTCCCAAAGATCCGTTTGCTTTGCCTCGCATTGACCAAGTCATTGACTCGATGGCTGGCTTGAAACTTTTGTGTTTTCTCGATGCATACTCAGGATACCACCTGATCAAGATGAGGAAGTCAGACCAATTGGCCACTTCGTTCACTACCCCATACGACACGTTTTGCTATCTTACGATGCCCTTTGGCATGAAAAACGCAGGTGCTACGTACCAGTGGACAATGCAACGTTGCCTTCACGACCAAATTGGTCGGAACGTTCACGCCTATGTGGACGATATTGCGGTGATGTCTAAAAAGTCAAATTACTTAATCTCCGACTGAAAAGAAACCTTTGATAATGTCCGGAAATACAACATGATGCTTAACCCTAAGAAGTGCGTCTTCGGGGTACCAGCCGACAAATTGTTGGGCTTCATCGTTTCCCACCACGGAATTGAGGTCAACCCAGAGAAAATCAAGGCCATATTAAATATAAACCGTCCGACATGCCTCAAGGACATTAAACGACTAACAAGTTGTGTTGCAGCAGTTAGTCGGTTCGTCAGCCGACTTGGAGAGAAGGCCCTGCCACTTTACAAGTTGCTGAAGAAGGTGGACAAATTCACATGGACGGACGAGGCAGATGCATCATTGAAGCAGCTCAAGGAGATTCTTTCCTCAGCGCCCATCCTTGCAGCACCCAAGCCTGGCGAGCCCTTGTTAATCTACATGGCGGCAACCAACCGGGTAATCAGCATCGTCGTCGTGGTAGAGCGGAAGGAACCAGGCTATGAGAACGGAGTTCAACTACCAGTTAAATACGTAAGCGAGGTCTTGACGGAGTCCAAGCAGCGTTATCCGCACTACCAGGAGATAGCTTATGGAATATTCCTTACTTCTCGGAAGCTGAGGCATTACTTTCAGGAGCACCCAATCACAGTGGTGAGCAAGACTCCACTATCCGACATAATCAACCATAGCGACGCTACATGAAGGGTCGCGAACTGGGGCATTGAACTTGCCGCCTTCGAGATCACTTACAAGAGACGCGACACTATCAAGTCACAAGCCTTGGTGGATTTCGTTGTAGATTGGACAGAGATGCCAGATGCTACTCCGTTGCCGGAACCAGAGTACTGGGTGATGCACTTTGACGGATCAAAGCTGCTCAACGGCTCGGGGGCTGGTGTATTGCTACAGTCACCAACAAGAGACAAGCAACACTACGTTCTGCAGATCCACTTCGAGGCTACAAACAACATGGCGGAGTATGAAGCACTCATTCACGGACTACGTGTAGCCAAGGATATTGGCATCAAGCGCATAGTTTTCTGTGGAGATTCCGATTTGGTTGCCCACAGTGGTCGCACCGAATGCGCGAACCCTATGATGGCGATATCGAGACGGTGGACGAGATAGCCAAGAGCTTCTGGCCACGGTCAAGTATGTGCCTAGGGAGCAAAATGAGGCGGCCGATCCGATGTCTAAGCTAGGATCGTATGCAAGAAAATCCCGCCAGAGTTTTCCTAGAGCACCGCGACACCATCCGTGAAGGGAGCCAACATCGACAACCCGGATAGAGCTGACTCTTTCATCAACATGGTGACCAAGGTACCTCCGGCTTGGACAAAACCATTCATGGAATATCTCGAACACGGAACTTTGCCAGACAACGAGGTCGAAAGACGGCAAATAGTATGACGAGCAAAGGTTTATACCATAATCAATGGGCAACTCTACAAAATGAGCACTACTGGTGTATACCTTAAGTGTGTCTCCCATCTAGAAGGTATGGAAATCCTACACGAAATCCATCTCGGAGATTGCGGGCATCACGCCGCTCCTCGATCGTTGGTCGCGAAAGCCTTCCGGCAAGGATTCTACTGGCTGACCGCGAAGGCGGACGCCAACAAGCTAGTTGACACATGCATGGGATGCCAGTATTATGCCTGACAACCACATGTTCCTGCTGAATAATTGTGAACAATACCAATAACTTGGCCGTTTGCAGTCTGGGAGCTAGACATGGTGGGACCGTTACATACGGCACCTTGTGGGTTTACGCATCTGCTTGTAGCAGTTGATAAATTCACTAAATGGATAGAAGCTAAACCCATTAGAAAGCTTGATGGGGCAACTACCCTCAGGTGTGTCCGGGATCTAGTGGTGAGATTTGGTCTCCCACATAGCATTATCACCGACAACGGCAACAATTTGTCACTCGGAGAAGTGGAGGATTATTGTTCAGAGAAAGGCATCCGACTTGACCTTGCATATATGGCACACCCACAGTCCAATGGTCAGGTTGAGCTAGCTAATGGATTAATTATGCAGGGAATCAAGCCACGTCTTGAGGCACCGCTACATAGAGCAGCTGGAGCTTGGGCGGAAGAATTGCCATTTGTGCTGTGGAGTTTACGAACTACACCCAACAGATCCACCGGCTACACCCCTTACTTCATGGTATATGGAGAAGAATCCATCCTACCTTCCGACATCCTTCACGATGCACCAAGAGTTGCCGCCACGATTTAAGATGACGTGAAGAATCCAGACGCCTAGATGTGGACCTTCTCAAGGAGGAGCGCTTTGGCATGCCAAAGATCCACCATCTACTGCCGAAGCTACGCAGCTACCATAGTCGCCAAGGCTCGCATCGCTTAAAGAGGGGATTTGGTCTGACTTAAGCAGAAGAAGTCACACAAATTATCCCCGCCATGGGAAGGACCGTTCATCATAAGTAAGGTGCTACTCAATGGGTCTTACTACCTCGTTGACAATCGTGAACTGAAGGATAGACCCAACGAGGATCATAAGCGTAAGCGACGTGACCCGGATGATGACTACCCGGAGCTTGATCAGCCATGGAACATAGCACATCTACGTCATTTTTACACTTAGCATTTTCTATCTAATTGTGTACCTCTTATATGATAAATGAAATAAAGCTCTTGGGTTCACTCATATTTCTGAGTCTTTTACCTCCTTTAGTGTTCATTTTTGGATCATGTAAACCCTTTTATGCACAAGCTTTGCAATTGCACTTGTGAAAATTCCGCCTACGGGCGTTAGCTTAAGTTTTCTGGTCTACACGTTCTTTGTTGTTTTTATGTGGATTCTGGAGTAGTGACTTTCTGCACTTATTGTCGGCGATTTTGTGCTTAGGTTATTGACGGTGCCATTGGGCATCATCACCTGAGTGCATGGTTCCGACAACGAGTCTTCCGACTCACGAAAGGTTAAGCATAAGAACCAAAGTAATGGATAAGCCAGCACTTGCTTAAAAATATATACATGTTGGAAACTAGTTCTTGAGAAGCAGGAAATAACAACCATTGTTTTCCGCCTTAAGTTACATAAACAAGTTTTTTCCGCATATGCAGCAAAGGTGAGACAAATATTACAAAGTTTTTCTTCATTCCTTTGACGCAGGTGACTTGGAAGCAACATCATCACCAGCCGGAGAACCACCCTTGAAGTCGGCGCTGTGGTGGGACTCAGAGGAACCTTCGTTGCCGTTGTCGATGGTGTTCATTGGCACAAATACGCTGACGCTCACCAACTCGGCAACTCGTGTCATAGCCATGAAATGCGACAAGATGGATTCATGGTTAATCTTTGCCATCGCTGTTCACGCCGGAATGCTAGAGGTCACCGTGTCGATGTCGGCATCTTCGTAGTGTGCCTTCACCATTGACAGCGCCATCCTTGCGCCAGCCCATGCACATGAAGCTTTCCAGCTTGTGATGCGCTCGGGGGCTCGACGCAGAATCTCCGAGTACTTCACCATGGAGTCTGATGCCTTGATGTTTATTTGGACGGGTTTGGCGATCTCCTTGGCTTGCGTGATGGCGGTGTTGATGAAGTTGCCGGCAAGAACCATGCATTCCTTGGATGGAGGGAGCGATCGGGTTAAACCCATAGGAGCTGCAAATTCCGGCAAGGAATGCATGAGTTCAACAATTCAAAGTACCCAGACTACAAAAATCCAAGACGGAGAAAACTTACTGAAGATGCTGGCCTCAGCTTGCCATAGGGTGTCCGCCAAGGATTCTTTCTCTTCTTGGGGGAGCTTATACGCCTCGCTATGTCGTTGATTATGCTCATCGGCAGCCTACTTCTGATCTTTTAAGATCGCAATCTCCTCCTTCAAGCGATTGATTTCCTCGTATGAGTCCCGCAGGCCTTCATCGACTGCGGCATTTTCAAAGATGTCCTTCCCCTCCTGCTTAAGAATTTTGTTCTTGCTATCCAGCTCTTGAATGTGCTTGGATTGCTCGACAATATTCTTGGCCTTGGCAATGGTTTTTGCAAGTCGGAGAAAGCAAAGTACACAGTGAGTAGTCAGAGAATATGGACACAATACCAAGGCGGAATGCGAAAATAAAACCGCCGCTGTTTGGTGATCTATTCCTTCAAGAAGGCGCTTTACCCTTTTCACTTCCAAGTTTGCGCAAGATCTTCGGTACTTGTCATTGGCCATGCCCTCCGAGCACTCGCTCGTGGAAAAAGGTCAAAGTTAAAACATTGTTTGTCTGCTTGGAGAATCTAGCTGAAATTTTCCACCTAGACGCCTGGGGCTACAATGAGAGTTTTTGACTAGCAATATGCTTAGTTTTTTAAGCATCTAGTCAACTAATTCAGTTCTCGATTAGAAGCTTGGGGGCTACAAGATAAAGTTTTTAACTCGGATATATGCTTATCTTTTTAAGCATCTAGTCGAACTAATTCAGCCACAACTAGAGGCTTGGGGGCTACAAGATGGAAATTATAAACACAGATGTTACTCTTAAAGCATCTAGTCTAACATTTCATTCCACCTACATGCTTGGGGGATACAAAGGAGAGGTTTTCTAACTTAGTCACTCTTAGAGTATATAGATGCAAAACCTATGGTTTTTTGTCTATATCCTCTGGGCTAAAGGGATACTCATATGAAATGCAAAAGGCAAATAAAACTTACAAGTGCGATGATCTTGAGGTTTGTAGCACTCGTCCAAAGCCTTGCCAAAGGATTCACTGCTTGCAAGATTTCTTCTGCTCGGAGCCCTCTAGACCGCACGTCAGAGATGCTCATGCACACCAGGGACTGTGAGAGGCTACCGTGTAAGTACCGGATAGACTATCTTTGGATAGGCTATGGTTTTCTTGCGGGGGCGCCGCCAACAACAGAGGTACCTGCTTCCACCACCGCCTTACCGCCACCGATGGCATCCTTAGCCGGAGCTTCAGCCATTTGGTGGGCGGCACTCTCCTGCGTCGCCTGCTCACCGACGACAGCAACCTCGGTAGAGGCACATGAGTCGACTTCCATGGCGGAAGGTCCAGATGCCTCCTTAGCTTGTGAGCTTGTCGGGGCAGATGAAGGCTTGACGGAGGGAGTGGTAGGGGCGATGGCGGGAGATGCGTCGCGATGCAGCAAGTCCTTGATGGTTCTAGAAGCCCCCAATTTGGAGGTCTTCTTGAGGCTGGTCATGGCTTTCTTCCTGAAATATGCAAAATGCATAAGTACAGGAGCAAGACAGATAAATAGACAATGTCGGAGGAAGAGAAGCTTACACAAGTGGGGGTGCTTTGGCAAAGGGGATCCCAGTAACTTTTCTCTTTCCGCCTGTATGGGCAGTAGTCTTCTTGGAGGATCTACCTCCATCTTCTTCTTCTTGCCTCCGCTGCCAGCTGCCGAGGTGGAGCTCTTAGCGCCAATCTGAGCATCGTCGTCGGACACGACTGTGACTTCCTTCATCTTTGGATCATAGATTTGGGCAGCCAGGTTGTCCTACTCTAGATCGCTAAGCTGTTAAGTGAGAAGTCACCATGTTAGATGAGATGACATTTGCAAGACGGAAGAACTGGAGTATATGTCGTACACGGAAAATAAATACCTACCTTTGGGCACTTTCCGTCTATGAACATGTCATAGGTGATGGTGAAGCCACGCTTCTTGTCCTTCACCTTGATGATGTCCTTAAGGCCGAGCTTGACGGAGTCGCTCGAGAAGTTGTCCACGGAGATGCGGAGGCTATCCCTTCTATCACCGGGTATACTGCATGAGCTTCATGCTGTGTCAGCAGAGGTTGGATTCGCCTGATGAACCAGCACATGGCTGGGTCCAAGCCAGTCAAACCCCTACAAACCATTCTATCCGCCTTATGGCACGGGAAGCATCGAGGTCGGAGGGAAGGAGGCCTGGGATCTCCATGACGAGGCTTCAACGGCAGCTCCGTCAACGAAGTCCGGGTACGTTACTTGTCGGCTAGCCAGAGGAATGTCTGGGCCATAGAAGTACGTCCATTGCCAATTTTTGCAGGACTCGTGGCCGACGATGTCGGGGAACCGCCGGCCAGGTCGGATCTTGAAGCTTATGGTGCCACAGTTCCTAAGTTCTTCCTTACTAGCTTCGGCTTCACGTTTGACGGTGAAGACGTACACAAAGAGGTCTAGCCTAGGCTTTATCTCTAAGTAACCCTCGCATAGCACCGCATAGTTGCTAAGAGCTAAGATACTATTGGGAGAAAGATTCTAGGGCTGGACTCTATAGTGGTTTAAGACGGAGAGGAAGAAGTTGGAGATGGGCAGAGATGTACTGGCATTGGGCTTTGAGGTACACCTTTTCTCCCGCTTTTGGGGAGAAGAGGTAACCTCGCCGGCCTGGCCAAAGCAGGCCCTCCATTACAGGGAGGTAGCCCTTGGCGATCAGCTCTTGGATGTCACGGTTGGTGATATCTGAGCCGCGCTAGTTGCCCTTATGCGAATCTAGCTCCTCCTCCAACGGCTCTAGCGCCGCCAGATTGTGGTCGCCGCCGGTGGACTCAATCACCGCCGAGGCGGGGATGACCAAGCCCTCTGGGGTCACGATGATGGAGCTCGCCGGCTTCGCCGCGGCTTCGCTCGACGCAGCCATGGAAGGAGAGGTGTTGCTGCTGGCCATGGAGAGAGGTTGGATGTGACTGGTGCGGATTGAGGCTAGGGTTTTTTGCGAGTTCGGCGTGAAGAGCTCGAGGAGGCACGCGCTGGAGGAAGAAGATGATGCGAGGAGAGAATGAGGTAAAAAGTGGAAATTCCACCACGGTTACTATTTATCATCTCCAGCATCAAGATTCGTGCAGCTTGATCGGATGGTTGCCGCGTAGACGATGTGTTCACGAATGTGCGCGAAAATTTCGCCACATCTCCAACGGTTCATATCGCTTGCGCGGGAAAATCGGACATGATTGCGTTCTCTGCATGTGTGAGTTATGAGGCGTCGACCTAAGCTTCACGCCGCCCTAGCTGACATAGGAAGATGAGCCACATCGAAGATTCTGCATGGATGGATCCAGTCCGTTACTAAGAGTACGATGGAAGATTCAGCATTCGACTTATGTGTTGAATACGGAGAAAACTTTGCAGGTTCTTTGGGAGGACTACAAGATATTGCTTGACGATTTGTCGACATCCATCTACAGCATTCCACGCCAAGAGGCAAGACGGCGCAAGATCTCGAGTTCTCCGGGGCTACTGCTAGATATGCTATATGGGTATCCTCATAGCATGTCTCCTATCCGGATAACCCGGTGGCCCACAGCTGGTAGCATGGCCCATGGTCTGGCGGCCCAGCTAGATGGATCTAGAAGGAGGCCCATGCCGATAAAGGAAGGTTACTTGGAGTCACCGACGCATCTGAGCCTTGGAGTGCAATATACACAAGACTAGTAATAGACGTAGGACTCAGAATATGTCCGCTAGGACTTTTCCTCAGAACCCTAGGACTGGCGACTATATAAGTCGGGCCTATGGGAGCCTTTAGGGCACAACTTCGACAACCTAGTATCGATTCATACAACCTCGCACAACCAATCTCGTAACTCAGATTGCCCTTTATAGTGATTTATAGCAGAGTAGGATTTCGCCACCGTCAGGATCTCAACTCGTAAGATGTGTTACCTCATACCTTCAACCGTCCGCCTTTCCCCACATCTCTAAACACGCACCGTGAGGACCCCCATGGCGTGCACGGCTTGAATACCATGACAGATGCATGGTGCTCACAAGCCTAAGAACCGCATCAAGTCTACCAAGATTTTGGAGCTTCTCCATGTGGACCTCTTTGGTCCTCCATCTCATGCAAGTCTTGGTGGGAAGAAATATTGCATGTTGATTGTTGATGACTTTTCGAGATATTCGTGGGTATATTTCTTCAATTTGAAGAGTGAGACCCAAAAGACCTTCATCGACTTCATCAACATGGTCCAACGTCAATACAATCTTCCCGTATTGATCATAAGAAGTGACAATGGCACCGAGTTGAAGAACTAAACCTTGAATGATTTCCTTAGTGATGAGGGGATAAAACATCAATATTCCGCTACATACACCTCTCAACAAAATGGTGTGACCTAAAGGAAGAACCGAACTCTTATTGAGATGCCTAGGACCATGTTGGCGGAGTTTAAATCTCCATACAACTTTTGGGCCGAAGCCATCTCCACCGCTTTCCATGCTTCAAACCGGCTCTACCTCCGTAAAGAAATCAACAAGACTCCATATGAAATACTTACCAGTAACAAGCCCAACATATCTTACTTCCGGGTGTTCGGTTGTAAGTGTTTCTATCTCATAAAAGGTGTTCGTTTGTCCAAATTCGAGTCTAAAGCATTAGAGGGTATTTTGTTGGCTATGGTCTCGAATCTCACACTTATAGAATCTATGATAAGCTCTCCGGAGCCGTCATAGAATCTTGTAGTGTGACCTTCGAAGAATATGATGGTCCCCAAGGGGGGTGTGTTGATGCTTGTGATGCAGATGATGAAATGCCTCAGGATGCCATAGGAAGAAGGGGTGTGGGATATCCGCCTGCTCAGAACCCCTTATGGCGGATCCAGAAGAACTATGCTCCACTCAAGTGGAGCCCTCATCTTCACAACCTCAACATGCTCCATCCACCGAGGAGGACAATGACTCAAGCCAAGACAAGATGTGGACCCTCAACATGTTGATCAAAGTGACAACTCTAGTCAAGAGGAGCTTGATTCATTCTCCAGGATGTCAAGTGGTGCCAAGGAAATCACTCAAGGAAGATCCGTACAAACTGCCTTGAGACAATCTCAAATTGATGCTAGGAGAGCACTTGATCAAGACCAAGGTCAAACTTTGCCTCTCACTGGAGAGAATAATTCCGATGATGATCAAGGTCAAGTTGATGGTCAAGACGAGGACCAAAATGATGAAGAGGTTCCCCCAAGAAACAACACGGAGATCCATGCTCGCCGCAAAGCTAGAAAGGAGAGAATGTTGGAATTAAGAGACCACACTTTACAAAATGTGGTTGGTGACCTAAGGAAAGGCATTTCCACAAGAGCACAATTGAAGAGGTTCAGTGAACACCAAGCACACATCTCCATGATTGAACCAAAGAAAGTGTGGGAAGCTCTTGAAGATTCGGATTGGTTGGAAGATATGCACAAAGAACTCAACAACTTTGAGAGAAACAAAGTATGGAAGTTAGTTGAGAAGCCAAAGGATTGCCGCAATGTTATTGGAACGAAGTGGATATTCAAGAACAAGCAAGATGATCATGGAATTGTAGTAAGGAACAAGGCTAGATTGGAAGGGTTCTCTCAAATTGAAGGCATTGACTATGGAGAGACTTATGCTCCCGTGGCTCTCCTTGAGTCCATCCGTATCCTTCTTGCATATGCGGCACATCATAACTTTAAGTTTCAACAAATGGATTTAGAAAGTGCATTTCTTTATGGTCCATTAAATGAGTTGGTATATGTTCAGCAACCCCCAGGATTTGAGGATGCCAACTTCCCAAACCATGTCTACAAACTTGATAAGGCGGTCGATGGGCTCAAGCAAGCCCCACGCACGTGGTATGAGCACCTTAGAGAGTTGTTGTTTGACCGTGGATTTGAGGTTGGGAAAATCGATCCTACTCTTTTTACCAAGAAGGTTAATGGGGAGCTTTTTGTATGCCAAATATATGTTGATGATATTATCTTTGGCTCATCTAACAAAGCTTTTAATGATGAATTCTCAAAGCTTATCACTAGTAGGTTCCGGATGTCTTTGATGGGGGAGTTGAGAGTATTTCTTGGTTTTGAGATCAAGCAAGTTAGAGGAGGGACATTCTTCAACCAAGCCAAGTATACTCAAGATATGCTCAATAGATTCAAAATGCAAGATCTAAATGGAGCACCCACTCCCATGGCTACTAAGACTCATCTAGAACAAAATCCAAATGGTAAAGATGTGGATCAAAAGGTATACTGATCTATGATTGGCTCTTTGCTTTACCTTTGTGCATCTAGACCTGATATTGTGTTGAGTGTAGGTGTGTGTGTGCAAGATATCAAGCGGCTCCTAAAGAAAGCCATTTGATGGCGGTCAAGAGAATCTTTCGATATTTGGTTCATACCCCATATTATGGTCTTTGGTATCCTCGAGGGTCAACATTTGCTCTTTGTGGATACACGGATTTGGATTGGGCGGGTGATAAGGATGATAGAAAATCAACATCCGGGGCTTGCCAATTCCTTGGTAGATCCTTGGTATGTTGGTCTTCTAAGAAGCAAAATTGTATCTCTCTCCACCTCCGGTTTAGTATGTAGCAGCTGCTGGTGCTTGCACCCAATTGCTATGGATGAGGAAAACTTTAAAGGAATACGGTGTCCAGAGTGACAAAGTGCCTCTTCTATGTGACAATGAAAGTGCCATCAAGATTGCCTACAATCCGGTGGATCACACAAGGACAAAGCATATTGAGATTCGTCATCACTTCATTAGGGATCATGTTGCTCGTGGTGACACTGATCTATCATATGTGTCAACCAAAGATCAACTTGCCGATATCTTCACGAAGCCACTTGATGAAGCAAGGTTTTTCTATTTGAGGAATGAACTAAATATCGTAGATTCAAGGAGCTTGACGTGATCATCTTGCATTCTCACCTATGATTTGACCCATATTTGGTTTAGGTGCAGGCATGGATATAGGGGGAGCGCGGTCCTAATTAATTGGACTATCCCTCCCCCCATTATGCCCAAAACAATCAAAATCATTCCTCTTAATATCATTTTGTGATATGTGAGCTTAAATGATGAGTTTCAGTAATGGAACCAAGATATATCTTCGTGGTGCCAAGCCAAGTATACTCAAATATGGTGGTTTAGGCCACCGCCTCTCACATTAGAGAGGTTGGTGCTTACTCGTGTTTGTCAATTGCTTGATTCTAGTTTTTTTGGAGCTTTCATGAATATTTTTGTGAATCTCTATGGCTCTTATTGGTTCTTCATAGTTTGATATCTCAACCCAAGCCTATTCCCTGTCTTAAACCTATTTATCTGTCATATATGTCCCCAAAACACATATCCTGGAGTTTTTGGTCGAGGAGGACCGGAGTCTCCGGTGTACATACACCGTAGTCTCTTGTAGGCGAGTCTCCTAGATAGACCGAGTCTTCTCAAGACGGTTCGCCACTTATAGTAAGGGGGCGGGGTGAACTGGAATAGCAGTTCCTCATTCTTCACCCCGCCCCCCTTCCTCCAAACCCATCGCCTCCCCTTCCAAAACTCCTCCCCGGAGGTCATGAAGCCCCCGAGATCCGCCGTACACCGCCAACCTTCTCCTCCCTCCATTGGGTCATTCCACCGAGGAATTGATCCCATGGATGATCTGTACCTCTCCTCTCCTTTTACTCCTAGGGTTCATCTCTAGATGTGTTTTTGAGGATTGGTGTTGATTTGTCCATTGAATCACTTGTTTATGGTACCTTAGTACTTTATCCTTGCTGCATTGATCTACTAGATTCACCCCACCAGATCTCCCCATATCAAGCCCGAGCCTCCCCGACCTGAGATTTCGACTTAGGTCCGAGACTCCAGATGATGTGCGAGACTCGTGTTGGATGGATCAAACAGACCAGTAATGCAACAAAGCTCTTGTACTACACTGTCGGGACATATATACTCATCTTCATGCTATCTCTCTCACTGTTGTTCACAGGTGATGGTTCTAGTCGTCCTCGTCGTACCAAGGCCAAGTCCCAAAGGGGCAATCCTCGCTATGATGAAGCTCAGGGTCAGTTCATTGTGCCTCCTTCCAATCAGAGATGCAGTGCACGTGATGCTGCCTATTTGAAGAGGGACCAAGAGAGGGCTGAACGAGAGGACCGTGCAAAGAATGCTAAATATGAAAACCTTCCGTCCTTGGCCAAAATGTCAAAAGAGGAGTACCGTGAACTGAGAAAGACATATTTCTATGCGCTGTCTCGTACCAGTGAGGACCCTCGTTTCTGGAGGAAGGAACATGTTGTGTTTATGAAGGATGTATATGGTGTGCTCACCAAATCACCTGTCTGCCCTCAGAAGTTCATGAGTGTTGAGCAGATGCGCCTCAACCCCTACTTCAATGATGCTCTATGGATCTGTGAGAAACTGGGTCTGTATAACTTAATGGAGCTATGCGAAGACTACAATATCTACCTTGTCCAGCAATTCTATGCCACCGTGGTATTTGGATCTGATCAAGACAGGACCATGGTTTGGATGTCGGGCACCACTCGCTGCATAGCCACTTTCCATGACTTTGCCAACGTCATCTTTGAGACTTTTCATGGCGTATCCACTCCCATTGGTCTGCGCATGCACTCTGCCGCCCTGGGAGACAACAAGATGAAGCGGACACCTCTATATGGCAGCAAGGGTGTTGTGGGGGTCCAAGGGACTCAAGACCCTCCACAACCTAATGTTGAGGATCTTTCGTCATACCATCGCACCTAGTGTCGGGAATGACGATGCTATTAGGGGTGGGCTTGTCAACCTTCTGTACCACACCCACCGGATCTACAATGCTGGACCTGAGGCAGATGCTGAACCCATTGATGTGATGGATTTTATCTTTGAGGAGATGTTTCATGCTATTCTGTACAAGAAGTCTCCTCCATATGCACATTTGGTTATGATGCTCATCAACTCCAAGGAGCATGATTCCCCACTTGGCACTACACCGCATCTCACTGAGCACGTCGTGGTCTCACTGCAGCAGAAGGGGCGTATGGGGCCTGCTCCGAGGCGCCGCTATGGGGATGATGATGAGGAGGAGGAGATTGAGATCGAGGGCTCCCTCTCCACCTAGAGTTCGAAGGAAGAATGCCTCCAATGCACCAATGCCTACCATGACTCGAGACTATGTTCATGAGCGGGTCAAGAAGGCCACCTTTTGGGAGAGGACCCTGTGTTGCATGAACATAGACATTCGTAAGCAGCAGCATGCATCCTATCAAAGCAAACGTCGCATTGAGAAACTCCTCAAAGAAATCAAGGAACAAGGTGAAGGGGATAATGAGGAAGGTGAGGATGAAAATAATGATGAACACGGTGCCCAAAGAATCCATTGAGTCCCACCACACACTCGCTTGGGGCATGGAATGCCCAACATGATAGTCCTGTGGATTGAATACATTTGTCGATGTCACCTCCGGTTATGGGTACCAGGTACCTCCTCTTCGCCTCACGGCAAAGGGCCCGCAATCCTCAAGACGATGATGATGATGACTATGATGAGGGTCGGATGACCGTGATGAGGAGGAGGAGGACAAGGATGATGAGGACTACTGATTTGTTGGGACGCTAGCCTAGGTTCTTTTCCCTTTTTTGGTGTTTCGATGCCAAAGGGGGAGAAGACATTATCATCGATTTGCATGGGGTTGGGCTTTGGATTTGCTACTATCTTCTTTTTTTGCCATATTTGAACTTTGAACTTCATATGTGTTATTTGTCGTTTATGTGTGTGACTATGTGCTTGTGTGCACTATCTATTGTAAATCATGCGAGATTTATGTGTGTTATCGTTGATACTATCTACCTTGCATGATTTACCTAATTATCTTACAAAGCTCATGGATGAAGGAGTTGATTACAGAGCTCGGTGTGGTTCCAAGTGCGCTGGACCCAATGTCTATCTATTGTGATAACATGGGCGCCATAGCCAATGCGCAAGAACCAAGGTCACACAAGAAGCTGAAGCATATCAAGCTACATTTTCACGCTATTCGAGAGCATGTCCAAGATGGTGACATAAAGATTTGCAAAGTACACACAGATCTAAATGTGGCGGATCCGTTGCCTAAACCTGTAAGGTTCCCAACCTTTAATAAGGTAGAGATCCCTGTGTTTACAATGCTAGTCCCTGGATCAATAGCTAGCATCCACAGTTAATATGTAATATCAAGAAACAAAGGTAATAATACAACTTTTATAACCAGGAATAAAATAATTTATTACATCTTACATAACTCATTTGGCTATCTCATTACAATGCAGCAGAATATAACAATAGCATGGGGTCCTTCATCTTCAAATTGCCACAGGCAAACATGTTGGTTGTAGACTTGTAATCATAATCAACACATCTCTCTAACATCATACAAACCTGCAACATAATAAGTTGCAGCCACAAGGGTCAATACATTTGAATTGTATTGGCAAGTGATACTATGGTAGTATAGTGGAGTCTATCATCTATATGCATTTGGCTAAGTAGAGCTTAGGCTTGCTTTGCTCAAAATAGATTTTCCTTATCATTTGAAAACACTAAGTTTTTCTTTGTCAAAAACTTTCCCAAGGAACCACCAATAGACATTGGGGTCCTTCACCCTTGTTCAACCACAAGTTTTACTTAGAAATTGGGATGAGGAGATTATTGATAGCTTCCATGTCTTGATGCTCAAGTTGTCCAATACCAGGGACATGGCTAAGTACTTAGATTCTTCCATCTGCAGAGGTTGTGCACTTTCCCCACAAGACTTGATTTTCACCAAGGCAGGACCTTTCAGAAGCCTTCCCTTAGACCAAATGGACGTGTTCCAACCTATCATCCCACTACCACCAACTATCCAAATGGCTAAGTTATTGCAACCTATATGATCCAGGCAGAGCCCATATTGCCAAGTGGCTGCACTAGAAGCTTCTTAACATATGGCATCTCAAATCCCTTTGTTCCTGGGTGGCCATCCACAAGTGAGATACACAAGGTAAACCATAGAAATGAGCCTTGTGAACCACTCAACACAAACCATTCCTTCCATTCCACCCAGGTGATTCATTCACTTAGTTGTTTTATTTAACAAAACACAAGTCCTTGACTTAGAAATATTATATAGCATGAAATATAATCCACCCTTGTTTTCTACTAGCTAAGCTAAGCATGATAGTAGTAGGAATCTTAACTTAGGAAATTTCTACTAAGGTTTCATCTACTAGGATTTCCCATGGCATAGTTTACACTTAACAAAATTCCATGCAAGTCCTACTTTGGAGATATCACTAATGCATAGTGAAAATAATGGGACAAAAGTACGAAGAATCACTTGCCTTTTTGGTAGAGAATATAAGTTCACTCCTTGATCTTTGCAATATTCACACTCTTCAAATCACTACAATTCAATCAAGCAAGCAGTATTTCAATCTACCATTCAAGCAACATTACATAAAATATTAGAAACAAAACAATGCATGCAAAAACTTTGTTTTATTTACAAAAGTGGTTTATAATAGGTTATAAACATTCTAAAACACTTATTGGTCATTTTTATAAAGTGGCAAAACTATTTGCAAAAGATTCTACCTATAAACCATTTTAAACCAAAGTATTATTTTATGTGGTGAAGAAATGCTTTTAATAAGGAAACAATCTATAGGGTTCACAAAATATGTTTTCAAACCATAAAACCTTGTTTTTAGGGTCAGAGATTTTATTCCAAAACATTTCCCAAAGGTTTTCTTCAAAAGCATTTTTAACAAATAAACAATATTTTTATTTGACTAGAAATGGTTTAAATCAAAGGTTTATTGTTTTGCTTCACCAAATATATTTTTGAAACCACAAATTGATTTCTATTTTCAGTAGGTTCAAAACAAACCATTTTCCAAAGATTTTATCTCAAAAATCATTTTAAACAAATTTTATATTCTAAATATGCCTACACAAGTTTCTGCAAAAACAAACAATTTAACAGAAGCAATTTACTAAACAAAGGGCATGGTCATAAAGTACTTGTTTTGTTGAATCTATTAATATAAAATTTGCAAAATTTGGACGTGTGGTTTGAAAGTTATGAATTTTACAAATTGGAACATCAAATAGATCAATTTTGTTTTTATTCAAACAAACAGGGCCACGTGGCTGCTTGCTACTGGCTGGTACCGATTTGTTCGGATCACGCACTAAGGATCGTTGGATCTAATTTGAATCGTGTGGCACAGATCTATCCTTACCCCTTCAGTTAAGTTTCTATCGCAACCCTTTGATCACGATCCTACGGCTCCTAATCACTGGTCATACTCTGGCGGCGCTAGCGGTGGTGAACGGCGTCGGCGCGCTCAGATGATGTCGGTGTCGGCGTTACAGGAAGCGAGAGATCGAGGGGAGATGCTCACCGAGTTCGTCGCAGCATGGAGATGCTCGAGGTGGTCCTTGCTGGTGAAGGGGCGCTCGGGGTCGACGGGAATTCTTCGCCAGAGTTCGTGGAACCATCGGGTGCGGTCAGTCATCAACGAAGGCGACTCTAGGGTGCATTATAGAGCAAGCAAGCGGCATGGTTATACGCACATATGAGTGGAGAGTATCGGAGCATCAGAGAGGAGTGGAGGTACGGTCAGAGACTACCTAGAGCTTCGTCAGAGAAAAGGCAGACGGCGGCGCTGCTGGTCGTCGTTGTTGCCGACGATGGGGGTCAAGAGCGGGAAAGATGAGAGTGCAGAGAGGAGTGCCAGGGGGTGGGGAGCATATTCGTGTGGTTTAGGAGGCGAGGGGCGGCGTCGACTGGCCGGAATTGTCGCCGGAGGTCGTCGGAGGCATTGGAGCTTCGGAGATGATTCCGAGCAGCCTGGTGGCGGGGAGGGGAAAGAGAGAGAGGGCGCATGCGATTTAGTATGCATGAACGCTGTGGCATCCCGCAAAAAACCACTACTAGAAAATCGCGTTGTTTTTGTGCATTGCATCATCATAACCTCATGCTCATGTCATCATGCCACATTGCATTTGAGTATCGTCATGTCGTCATGCATATGTCTGTCTAAAACTATTTCCGAAAAGCCTATTTTGTTTTCCACTAGCCCTTCTTATTTCAAAGTATCAAGTCGGTTTGTCCGGATCTTTGTTTTGACTAAAAACTATTTATAAATCTTTTACAATTGAAAAATAATAAAATATTTTGTCAGGAGGCGTCCGTCAGTCGGGCGAGGCCCAACCTGACTACCTACCACCGGTCCACCTAAAACCTAGACCCTTTCTACCTAGTCCTAATCTACCCAGCCCCTCCACATCATCCCCACCAATCCCTCCTCCACCTCACCGTTCCTCCACCTCATCCTCCACAGCCACCTCACCAATCCCTTCTTTCCCCTCCCTTCCACCCCGGCCCCAACCCAACTCCCCTGGACCCACCACCAAGCACACACACACCACACGCGACGCCCACACCCACACCTACCCCAAGCCCTGACACCGAGCCCCACCGTGCTCTGGCCCACCCCGACCGAACCGCCCCACCACTCCACCCCTGCCGTCCCACCTCTCTCGTCTCCCCGCAACCTCCTCTCCTCCGCTCGTTTCCCACCGCTTTCGAGCCGCCGGGTCCCTACTCCAACCACCATGCCATCGCCGCGCCCGGCGCCTCCCGTGGCTCCTCCGCTCCTCAGCGCCGCCGCCTCTACCTTCCCGACGCCTCCTCGCCTCTCAGACCGCCGCCTCTCCTGTGGCGGCCTCGCCACCTGAGCACGCCACGAGCGAAGCGCCTCGCCCGTCCCTCCTCGCTCGCCAGCGCCTCGAGCCCCCTCTCCGCGCCAGCGGCGCCCTGCGCCGCCTCCGGCTCGGCCTCGCCCTCGCCCGCCCCTCCTCCTCAGCCCCTCCTCCGTTTGTCCTCCGGCGGTCCTGTCTTATCGCCATGAGCACAGCCTCCGTCTGCGTACCCCTACACTCGCCCCAGCGCCCGAAGCAGCCCGGCCTGCGCCCTCTGCCCCATCCCCACCTCCCAGCGTCCCGGCTCCCCGTCGGCGAGCAGCCGGACCCCAGCCCGACCGGCAGCACCCGCGTGCCCTCGTTCTCATCCCCCGGAGCCGCGGACCATCGACCAGCGCCTCCTCGAGCAGCTTCACCACCTCGATCAGCGCCTCCTACTCCGCGTCATCTCCGTCGACCAGCAGCTTCACTACCGAAGGTTCCGAGGTCGCAGAGATCGTCAGAGGGATGGAGTTCCTGCTCGAGCACGAGACCGTTTGTGAGCAGGGTCACGATGTTGTTTTGTTAACACAAAAGAGCCTGGCATGGTTTCAGAAACAAATTTCCGGCTTCTTTTTGTGAGCAAAGCAACCAAAGGTGTTGTAGAGCTGGGTACCGTCCCTCTGACTGCAATTGAGGAGTTGAATGATATCTTCCGAGACTTGACTTCTGCTTCACAACCGAGCCTGATGCCGACAAGTGAATTTGGAACTGCCAAGATCTCCGTCCTAGAACCCGAAGACCATGCCTCGACACCCCGAACCCGGTGCCGCGCCAAGACCTCCTATCCAGATCCGAAGACCGAACCCGGGCATGCCAAATTCTTCGACCCGAAGGACACATATGCGACAAGTACTTCTTCCCGGAGCTGAAGTCCGAGAACCCGGACGCCAAGGTCGTCGACACAGATTCGCCAAGTACTTCCTCGCGGACGCCAAGTTCTTCACCCCAAATGCCAAGACCGACTCGATGGCGCGGACCCGACAAGATCTTCGCAACGACAAGATCGACACCGACTAGGGCGGACCCGATGCGCCCCGACGCCGAACCAAGTCCTTCTTCACGGAATGCCAAGATCTACCTCCGTTATCCGAGAACAATCCCGCCGAGACCGAACCCCAGATCCGGACCCTGAGACCGAACCCGAACCCCCGGAGCCCAAGACCTTCCGAACCCATGTGTGACCCCTATCCGAGCCCCTATTTCATAAATGCCATCTATATAAAATTGTTGCATATTAAATTGTCATACTCGCATGCATATTGTCATGTGGTTTGGGGGCCTTATGCCGATTCACCTAAATTAAATATGGGACCCATATGCGGGCAAATCTAGTCGTATATTGGTCCCAATTAAAATTGCCTAGCGAACCGATACTATATTTTGCCATGTTCATACAACATTTAAATTGCGGGGTATCTAAACAACATGAACAATATAATTAATTGTCGGGACCCCGGTTTCCGCTTAATATTGCCTAGTTGCCTCGCACCTTTGCCATGCCATACATCATACATGCATCATGCCCGATCTTTTGCCGTAATATTAAATAGTGCATCCGGTGTTTATTCTAGTGTTTTGGTTCTTCACGGATAAGGCCGTTGAGTTGATGCAAGTGTCGACCCGATCTTCGGTTGAACCTTCGACAATGTTTTCAGGCGAGCATCTCCCCCTTTCTACCTATCTTACTTTTATAGTATTTGTTCCCTCCTGTTGATCTATTGCTATATGTGTTGCGATACTCTAGTTTTCATACCCGTGATATCCCTTGCAGCCTTATATTGCCTTGGACACCTCCTATTACCTGTTGTTTGGTAGATAGTTGGACTTGCGCGTCGTAGTCGCTTGCTCAAGTGCTGTTGCGTGTCGCCATGTACCACAGTTGTTGGAGTATTTGCCGCATGTTTATTGTTGGAGATGATCAAGACTTTAATTACTGTTTAACAACTAAAAATTGAAGTAAGTAAGCAGAGGCACAGGTGGGCAATAGATGTTATTTGGTTGTTAACCGTCCACTTGTGTCCCGTAGGACCCCGAGTACTTGATACCTGTTCCTTGAATATTCGCGCTATCCACATCCGGGAGGATTATGGGACCCCCAGAGCGAGCTTGATTCATTCTTATTTCTTGGGGCCACAAACTAGTTTGAGGTTTTATTTACTATCCTGTACTTATGCCATGCTTTCGCTTTATTTACGATTGTGCGAGGAGTACCACTGTTTAGGATCGTGACCGTTTGTGGTATCGACAAGCCCAGTTTTGGGTTCCCGATCGTTCTGACCCACAAACCTTGAGTCCGTCTCAAGTCATAACTTTGTTATGGTATACTTAATGGGGTGGCCCCCTGAAATATTTCTGAATCCTGTGATTGCTTTGTCGTGAAAGCCTTGTTGGGTTTTGATTTGGTTTTTCCGAGGTTGATCGAGTGTGTGTTGCTATTTGTGCACCCTGCGGTAAAACTTTCTCGAAAGCCGTGTCATGTTATGGACGACTTGGAGCACAGTATCTCGATCATAGACAACTATAACTAAATTAGTGCTATAAATTTGACTTTATAATGACTAGTAATCAGCTTCACTATAGTGGAATGGCTAAATAAAACTGCCAACAATTTCTTGTTTGGGTTGTCGCTTGCGACCATTGTACCTGAATAGTAAGTATTGCAACTATAACGGAATGGCTAAATAAAAGTACCAACAACTGCTGGGTTTTGGGTTATCTCATGTTAATTGTACCTGACTAGTAAGTGTCGCAACTACAACGGAATGGTTAACTAAAATTGCCCACTGCTCATTTTATCAGGATGACTATCTATACCTGACTAGTAATTGCCGCAACGATAACTGAATAAATAAAACTGCCAACTGTGTGAGTTCCTCGGTGGACTTCCTCGTTTGGTCTCGAGGGGGAAATACCAGGATGGGATTGTTTGGTGATAGATTCAGGTTGGATCCGAATAGGTCTTTCTTATCCCTCTCTGATAGCCGCCAGTTGTATCGAGTCTCTATAGGTTGTTTAGTGCATGCTGCGCTGCCGCTTCAGCCCACCATACCTATGTAGGCGAGGACCGCCGAATTCTAGCCTCGCTGTAATCGGCCTCGATCGACACTCCTCTTTTCCTTTGCCCCTTGTCGGCACCCCTTTGTTTAAGCAGGTTTTGAGATCGACGTCGTTAGCAGGGTTACCCTTCCGGCTTGGCCTGGGCAGGGTTATGGACGCCATTGGTTATTTTTCAGGGCTCTTAGCCCCATTTGCATCTTGTCCGTAGTCGGACGCTCTATCATTTTCAAGGTGATTTGGATCTTTGTATATTATATCTGTATTCTTGACTCATTGAGTCGCTGTTGTATATATATATATATCTGTTCTGTGGGTCCCATCGAGGACTGTTGTGTAATGTTATTACTTCGTTTTCCACCCGCATAAAGTGCTGGTGGGCACCTTTGAATCGTTCTATGCGGGTTTGGCGGGAATCACTGAAACTTGCATAGGGTCGATTCGAGGTGTTACAGTGGTATCGAGCACAGTTACGATACCCCACAAGTCCAGCCTGTAGGATAACCTAGCTAACGGCCGAAGTAGAGTGTCAAAACTATTTTTGAAACATCGGTTGGATAGTTCTGATTAGGTCTGATTTTACTCCTTACCCCCTGCTGCTCTCCTCTCACCTCTGCGTGTTTTGAATCTACTCTCTTATATTTCTTCGAGTCCAGGATTTCTCGCGGTTTGGTTTCCGTCGTACCTTCAGGGTTTCGCTTTCTCCCTTTTGTAACGGAGGTGCTACGATCATCAAATCTGCAACTTGTCTATTGTACCCTTCATCCAATCTTTTGTTCTTGAGCTCTTTATCTATATGTGTACCTTGCTGGATATCCGTATCGTTGAAAAACATAGGAGAAGGACGAGCATTGGTGAAGTTGGAGTATACCTTGAGCATGTGTTGTTCATGCCAATGGAACCATCGCGTAACCTAATCATTGTGTCTTTCATACGATTTCTGTTGTATCTTCCGGTGTTTTCTGATATGATGACCTTATCTACATCACATCCAATGCAGAGCTAGCATCATCCCTTTGTTCCGCATACCGCTTATGAAGATCTCCATTCTAAATTTCGAGAGTTGAGTTGCCTAGTTTTCCTATTCATGTATAGAGTTGATAGTTTGGGTACGGGATGGACTGATCACCCTACCCGACTCTTACTATTCACTCTTGTACATCGAACTGGTGGATCAATGTAACTTTTCCTCTTCTCATGGAAGTTAGAGGTGGCCTTATCTTTTGATACCTCTACCTTCGTCCTTTGTTTCTCCGGAGTGCTCTCTCGACGATCAGGGACAACGACCTCTTGTTAGTGGTGTCGTGAGGATCTACACGATGCGAGAAGATACAGATCGCCGCCCTTCTTCCGGTACCATGAGGAGGATCTCGAGGGCGAGATCCATTGTTACCGTGTCGGTGTGGCATCCCAAAAACCACTACTAGAAAATCGCGTTGTTTTGTGCATTGCATCATCATAACCTCATGCTCATGTCATCATGCCACATTGCATTTGAGCATCGTCATGTCGTCATGCATATGTCTGTCTAAAACTATTTCCGAAAAGCCTATTTTGTTTTCCACTAGCCCTTCTTATTTCAAAGTATCAAGTCGGTTTGTCCGGATCTTTGTTTTGACTAAAAACTATTTATAAATCTTTTACAATTGAAAAATAATAAAATATTTTGTCCGGGGAGGCAGTCCGATCAGTCAGGCCAGAGGCCCAACCTGACCAGACTACCTACCACCCGGTCCACCTAAAACCTAGACCCTTTTCTACCTAGTCCTAATCTACCCAGCCCCCTCCACATCATCCCCACCAATCCCCTCCCTCCACCTCACCGTTCCCTCCACCTCATCCTCCACACAGCCACCTCACCAATCCCCTTCTTTTTCCCCCCTCCCTTCCACCCCGGCCCCACCAACCCCAACCCCCCCTAGACCGACCACCTGACCTAGCACACACACACCACACGCGACGCCCACACCCACACCCTACCCGCGCCCACGACACCCGAGCCCCACTGCGTGCTCCTGGCCCACCCACCGAACCGCCCCCACCACTCCACCCCGCGTCGTCCCACCTCTCGTCTCCCCATAACCTCCCTCTCCTCGCTCGTTTCCCACCCCCACTCGAGCCGCCGGTCCCTCTGCTCCAACCACCATGCCTGCGCCCGGCGCCTCCGTCATAGGCTCCTCGCTCCTCCAGCGCCGCCGCCCGCCTCTACCTTCCCGACGCCTCCTTGCCTCTCTGCCCGCCTCCTCTGTGGCGGCCTGCCTGTGAGCACGCCAGCAGCGCCGCCTCCGGCCATCCTCGCCTCCGCGCTCGCCAGCGCCTCCGGAGCCCCCCTCTCCGTGCCCCGCAGCGAGCAGCGCCCGCGGCCGCCGCCTCCTGCCGGTCCCGCGTCGTCGCCCTCGCCGGCCCTCCCGTCGCGCCGCGCCCTCCTTCGTTCGTCCGCCCTCCGGCGGTCCTGCGTCGTCGCCATCGGCCGCGAGCTCCTCTGTCGCGGACCTACACCTCTCTGGCCCCGGCCGCCTCGAGCAGCCCGGCCTCGCCGCCTCGGCTGCCCATCCCCACCTCCTGCGTGTCCCAGCGCGCCGAGCGAGCCCGGACCCCGCGCCCCGGCAGCACCAGCGCCCTGTTCTCATCCCGGGCTGGACCGTCGACCAGCGCCTCCTCGAGCAGCTTCACCACCTCGATCAGCGCCTCCTACTCTGCGTCATCTCCGTCGACCAGCAGCTTCACTACCGAAGGTTCCGAGGTCGCAGAGATCGTCAGAGGGATGGAGTTCCTGCTCGAGCACGAGACCGTTTGTGAGCATGGTCACGATGTTGTTTTGTTAACACAAAAGATCCTGGCACAGTTTCAGTAACAAATTTTCGGCTTCTTTTTGTGAGCAAAGCAACCAAAGGTGTTGTAGAGCTGGGTACCGTCGCTCTGACTGCAATTGAGGAGTTGAATGATATCTTCCGAGACTTGACTTCTGCTTCACAACCGAGCCTGATGCCGACAAGTGAATTTGGAACTGCCAAGATCTCCGTCCTAGAACCCGAAGACCAAGCCTCGACACCCCGAACCCGGTGCCGCGCCAAGACCTCCTATCCGGATCCGAAGACCGAACCCGGGCATGCCAAATTCTTCGACCCGAAGGACACAGATGCGACAAGTACTTCTTCCCGGAGCTGAAGTCCGAGAACCCGGACGCCAAGGTCGTCGACACGGATTCGCCAAGTACTTCCTCGCGGACGCCAAGTTCTTCACCCCGAATGCCAAGACCGACTCGATGGCGCGGACCCGACAAGATCTTCGCAACGACAAGATCGACACCGACCAGGGCGGATCTGATGCGCCCCGACGCCGAACCAAGTCCTTCTTCACGGAATGCCAAGATGTACCTCCGTTATCCGAGAACAATCCCGCCGAGACCGAACCCCAGATCCGGACCCTGAGACCGAACCCGAACCCCCGGAGCCCAAGACCTTCCGAACCCATGTGTGACCCCTATCCGAGCCCCTATTTTATAAATGCCATCTATATAAAATTGTTGCATATTAAATTGTCATACTCGCATGCATATTGTCATGTGGTTTGGGGGCCTTATGCCGATTCACCTAAATTAAATATGGGACCCATATGCGGGCAAATCTAGTCGTATATTGGTCCCAATTAAAATTGCCTAGCGAACCGATACTATATTTTGCCATGTTCATACAACATTTAAATTGCGGGGTATCTAAACAACATGAACAATATAATTAATTGTCGGGACCCCGGTTTCCGCTTAATATTGCCTAGTTGCATCGCACCTTTGCCATGCCATACATAATACATGCATCATGCCCGATCTTTTGCCGTAGTATTAAATAGTGCATCCGGTGTTTATTCTAGTGTTTTGGTTCTTCGCGGATAAGGCCGTTGAGTTGATGCGAGTGTCGACTCGATCTTCGGTTGAACCTTCGAAAATGTTTTCAGGCGAGCATCTCCCCCTTTCTACCTATCTTACTTTTATAGTATTTGTTCCCTCCTGTTGATCTATTGCTATATGTGTTGCGATGCTCTAGTTTTCATACCCGTGATATCCCTTGCAGCCTTATATTGCCTTGGACACCTCCTATTACCTGTTGTTTGGTAGATAGTTGGACTTGCGCGTCGTAGTCGCTTGCTCAAGTCGCTATGTGCGTGTCGCCATGTACCACAGTTGTTGGAGTATTTGCCGCATGTTTATTGTTGGAGATGATCAAGACTTTAATTCTTGTTTAACAACTAAAATTGAAGTAAGTAGCGAGGCATATGTGGGCAATAGATGTTATTTGGTTGTTAACCGTCCACTTGTGTCCGTGGGACCCCGAGTACTTGATACTGTTCCTTGAATATTCGCTATCCACATCCGGAGGATTATGGGACCCCCGAGCGAGCTTGATTCATTCTTATTTCTTGGGGCCACAAACTAGTTTGAGGTTTTATTTACTATCCTGTACTTATGCCATGCTTTATCGCTTTATTTACGATTGTGCGAGGAGCACTGTCTTGTTTAGGATCGTGACCGTTTCTGTATCGACAAGCCCGCTTTGGGTTCCCGATCGTTCTGACCCGGCCCCACAAACCTTGAGTCCGTCTCAAGTCATAACTTCCGTTGGGTATACTTAATGGGTGGCCCCACTAAATATTTCTGAATCCTGTGATTGCTTTGTCGTGAAAGCCTCGTTGGGTTTTGATTTGGTTTTCCGAGGTTGATCGAGTGTGTGTTGCTATTTGTGCACACCTGTGGTAAAACTTTTCAAAGCCATGTCGCGGTTATGGACGACTTGGAGCACGATTCTCGATCATAGACAACTATAACTAAATTAGTGCTATAAATTTGACTTTATAATGACTAGTAATCAGCTTCACTATAGTGGAATGGCTAAATAAAACTGCCAACAATTGCTTGTTTGGGTTGTCGCGACCATTGTACTGAATAGTAAGTATTGCAACTATAACGGAATGGCTAAATAAAAGTACCAACAACTTTGGGTTTTGGGTTATCTCATGTTAATTGTACGACTAGTAAGTGTCGCAACTACAACGAATGGTTAACTAAAATTGCCTTGCACCGTCATTTTATCGTGATGACTATCTATACCGACTAGTAATTGCCATAACGATAATCGAATAAATAAAGCGCCAACTGTGAGTTCCTCGGTGGACTTCCTCGTTTGGTCTCGAGGAAATACCGGGATGGGATTGTTTGGTGATAGATTCAGGTTGGATCCGAATAGGTCTTTCTTATCCCTCTCGATAGCCGCCCATTGTATCGAGTCTCTATAGGTTGTTTAGTGCATGTTGCTGCCGCTTGACCCACCATACCTATGTAGGCGAGGACCGCTTGGTCTAGCCTCGCTGTCTTGGCCTCAAGATCGGCTCCTCTTTTCCTTTGCCCTTTGTCGGCACCCCTTTTGTTTAAGCAGGTTTTGAGATCGACGTCGTTAGTAGGGTTACCCTTCCGGCTTGGCCTGGGCAGGGTTATGGACGCCATTGGTTATTCTTCAGGGCTCTTAGCCCCATTTGCATCTTGTCCGTAGTCGGACGCTCTATCATTTTCAAGGTGATTTGGATCTTTGTATATTATATCTGTATTCTTGACTCATTGAGTCGCTGTTGTATATATATTTGTTCTGTGGGTCCCATCGAGGACTGTTGTGTAATGTTATTACTTCGTTTTCCACCCACACGAAAGTGCCTGGTGGGCACCTTTGAATCGTTTCTATGCGGGTTTGGAGGGAATCGCTGAAACTTGCATAGGGTCGATTCTGAGGGTGTTACAAACGCGGGGCTGAATCATTGAGGCATTAATGCGAATTGACTCGAGCTTTAATCGTCAAATGCAGCGAGGTGAGGGGCGGTGAGGTGAGGAAGATGATGGCCGGTGAGTGGGGTCCGCTTGGCAGCGGCGAGAGAGGAGGAGTGGGGCCTGGTCGTCAGCGACGCTACGGGTCGATCCGTGAGTGAAAACGATTCACCAAGGTGGGGTGGGGAATGGGCTTGGGCCTGGGTCTTCTTGCTCGGTCAACCTTGTTCATTTTTTTGTTCCTGTTTCTTTTTCTTTTTTCCATTTCTTTTATTCTATTTTGATTTTGATTAAACAATTCAAACCTTTTCCAAATTTTGTGAATAATCAAACACTGATTAGTAATACATACTGAAGTCATAATTAGAATAAATATTTTATTCTTTTTAGGGTCTTTTAATTATTTAATACAAGCCCTTGTTTTAAAATCAAATAAGATCAAATACATTTTTAATCCTTATTTAAATTTCTTTTTTCCACACAATCTTTTCAGTAAGTTCTTATTCAATTATAAGGATGTCAAAATAATTCACTTTGAATTATTTGGAATAATTTTAATATGATTTATTAATCATTTTAAATTGGGTACCTGTCTTTATTCCAATGAAATTAAATATAGTTTTAATTCCATACATTTTATTTGGAAATTTATTTGATCTTATGTATGTCAATTGATCCACTTTTATTCCACTTGGGTACATTCCAAATATCATTTTCCCATGATTTAATTAATCATTTCTTAATAGGGATTTTGTCTTTATTCAATTTGATTAATGCCATTTTATTTTATTTTGGAAAATTCTTTATCCCTTTATTTTATTTGAATTTGGATTATATTTATTCCATTTGCTTATGGGTAGGGCCAAGATTTAATTTGGTCTTTAAATATTCCTTATTTAATATTTCTTTCTTCATCTTATAAAATCCATATCTTTTTATTTAAAGATCCAAACTTGGTGATTCCAATTTGTAAAATCTTATTTAATATTTATTTATCCTTTTAAATATATTTAGGATTATTTTCTCACCATTTGGTATGGATTTATAGATAGATGCTTTATTAGCTTTGGAAATTCCATTTCCTTATCTTATTAAATTCATAAGATTTTATCTATGGCTCCAAACTAAGTGAAACCAATTGATATGGTTTTATATTATTTCCATTTGTCATTATTGATCATTTTGAAATGTTTGCTTGACAACTTTTATATGGATCAGGTCCCTAGTCTTAGAGATAACTTGAAAATGATTTTCCTCCATTAGGGTTTTAGGGTTTTAGTTTATTTCTTAAGTGTTTAAATTCCCAGATGCATTTATGAAGATTGCAATCCACTTGATTTGAATTTAATTAGATTCAAACTTTAACCAAAGTTTGTTCAAGATGGGATTTTAATTTCCATTAAAAAACAAAAGTTTTTTTTCACCCTAAATTTCAACAATTATTTATTTTGTTTATTTTATTTTCACGTTACAAGATTTGGAAAATCTTGGGATGTGATAGGCTACCACCCTTAAAATAAATCTTGTCTCGAGATTTGGGAAGGCTAGGGGTTACAAGTTGGCTCAAAGCAGCTAGGGTACTACCACCCTTAAAAAATTTCTAACTACATTACTTCTTGGCTTGCTTGGAATTTTGATGAAGCTTCTCTAGACACTTGTCTGCATAATGGCCTAGCTATTTGCATTTGAAACAAATCACTTGTCTATTATCCTTCTTATTCTTTGGTATCAATTCTTCTTGTTTATTTCCTTGGTTCTTCTTCTTTTCTGGGCAATCACTGTGTCGTGGTGGTGGCACGGCAGATGCCATGGGTAGGCTAAAGTTCGGGGCCAATGGATGCTAGTGGGATCTGGGGAGGGAAGATGCAACTGTTTCTACACTCAAGCTGCCAAAGTGATGAACTTTATTTCTCTCTTAGTGGATTACAAATGCTCCTTGAGTCAGTGATGTGACAAGAAGAATCTCCCAACTAACGGTGCTCAAAGAGTCCATCCCTCCCTTAGGGTCCAAACCTCTCCTTATAAAGGGGTGCCTTGGGTGCCCTTAGGTTTACGAGGCAAGCATATTCGTGGAATATGCTTGTCCCAATATAGTGTTCGCGGCCTCCTTTCCTGTCGCCCTCCTAATGACGGCAAGGTTCGTGGCCCCTCTGCATGCCTCGGGCTCCAGGCTGTCACCTCCGTGACCTCCTTACGCCCCTCGGCTGTGCATCCTTGTCTCTTGTGCTTGGCCTTGTTCGATTCCTCTAGCCTGCAGCTATAGTTTGACCTTGGCTTCTTCTCCTGCAAGCTTCGATAACTCGGCCCTACTTTGTGTTACTCGCTCGTTCCTCGCTCAAGATCATTTGGGTAACCGGACTCTCTCATTAACTTCGGCGGGTAACCACTTGATACATATCGTGGGCTTCTTGCCTCCGCTCATCGGCCGACATATCCATGATTCGGCCGACCTAGGGTAGTTCGAAACCGACGGGACAGTACCTGTCTTTCCCGTCTCCGACCTACCCGAGGTTAACCCCGACATTAGTCCCGAAGCTGGTGTGGCCTGCCAATAGCTTTGGCCAGGTTATATCGCCTTCATCACTTTCTTCATCTTGTTTAGAGCTATGGCCTCGTCAGAGGTTTCCTTGTTCCTTCCTCGTCGCCACGTCCTCGTGTCACCCCATCATTGTTCTTCTAGTTTTAGGTCCTTCTACGATTATCGACAAGCTCTGATGAACCCACCTGCTGCGCCGCCGCCGTGACGCCTCGTGTGCCGCTCCTCTTCGGATTGTAACAACTTGTCTTCGTCTGTTGCCGTTGGTGTGGCTCTACTCATCGTCGTGCGTTACGGCTGTCCCCACGATCTACACGGGTAACTGCCACACCCACGATCCCACTCCTGTTCATGGCTTGACTATAAAGAGGAAAGCAGCGCCAGGATTCACCTTTCCTTATCGCCGCCTCGTTCTCCTTCTTCCTTTTGCTGCATGTTCTCTTGCGCTCATGCGCTCATCGCCCGAGCCTCCGTGGCGAGATTCCGCCAGCGTCGTTACGCCTTTCTCGCTCGCTTTCTGCGGTGGCTCACGCCCGGTGAGTCCTCTCGACCATCTTGCCTGATCTTGTCCTAGATCCATCTGCTCCGTTTCGTTCGGCGGCGGTTCCTCCGATCTTCGCCATTGTCTTCGTTCAAAGTTCCGACGGGGCCTTGCAGCTCTAAGCTCCCCTCCACCGCCAGTTTTTCCTCCGGCGATCTCTCCGGCGCGCCTATGTCTAGTTCGTTTAGCGGCGCTCTTGTTGAGGATGATGGCGGCTCGGGCTGGCGAGGCTCGTGGCGAGGCTCTTGATCCGCAGCCGTGAGATTGAGTGGCTCATCCGAACTCGAGGATTCCGCCGAGGTTTCTGCCGTTTACCGGTGAATCCTCTCCGATTATCGAGAGGGCGGTATGTGGTTTCATGTCTCACTTCTTCATGACTTGTCTCCCTCTTAGTGATTTAGCTAGAGAATTCCTCGATTACTTGACCTTGACGCATCACCTTCTCTGACGCCATAGCTTCTCTTTGCTTTCATCTCCGCTTCGGAGGGTTACTTGACTGTGGCCGTCGGTGTCTGGTGAAGTTCTTCCGGATCCGCTCCAACGTTGTTCCCGACAAATCTCTGCATCCTTCCGGAAGTTGCTTACCCAATGTGGGCGGCGTCTATTACACCTCGGAGGAAATCCGTGTTCCCCGTGTCCTTTGGGTTGGAGTCGTGCAAGAAGTGGCACAAGTCATTCTTCTATGTCAAGAACAGAGGGGCGGAAGACAAGATTCGGCTCCCTCCATTCTCAATTGGCCCACCTTCCAAAGTGAACTGGCTCTATAATCCGAGGAAAACTCACGCCTTGGCCGAGGCCTTCGAGATTCGGCTAAAAGAGTTGATCCGGGCCGGGTTGTGCGGCAAAGACCTGATGGAAAATTTTATTAGTAGCCGGATCTGCCCCTTCCAGCAGCGAACCCACAAGCTATGCTACATGAGTGGTCCTCTTGACCCTAACCGAGTCTCGACCGTGGAGCTGGATAATTACCTTATTCATAAGCGCGTCCGAGCTATCTTCAAGACTGAGATGCCTGAGGATTGGTCTTGGGGGTTAAAACCATTCACCCGCGACCGTCCGCCTCCCGAGGTAAGCCTAATCTCCATTACTCTATTATTCCACAGTTTTTAGAGACTGGTTTACATGATTTTATTTCTCCTTGTCTTGCAGAGGTTCGCAGAGCAGAAGAACGAGGACGCCGAAGTTCTGCAGCTCCCTTGGCCCCTGGACGAGTACCCGGATCTTTGGCGAGCGGACTCAGAGTTCGCCCTAAGTCGGATCCTGCTCGGCTCGAGCTCATGCAAAACTTCAACGAAGAGGAGGAAGGTGATTGGACGAGGTCCAAATTCTTGAGGTAGTTGCCGCCATGCCTATTTCTTATGCATTCGCTTCTACTTTCCCAGCTAATCCGGCGGTCAGGTTCACGACGCGAACCTATTGCTTCCGGCCTCCGTTACCTCGGGAAGCCGGGGCTCCTGCTAGTGCCTCGAGGCGGTTCCTAAAGCGAATAAAGAAATCGCTCGAACCCTCCCAGCGCAAGACTATGCCCGGTCTGGGTAAGTTCTTTTGCCTATATTTCTTGTTTCTCTCTTTCTGTTTCTCATCTTGTGAATCTTCTTTCTTATTTTTGCAGCGCTCTCTGCATAAACCCGGCGGTCCTAGTATGACTAGCCGTCCGATTGCCGCCATCTCCTCCTCCCGTGATGACACCAGGATTCCTAGTCCTATTCGTCTGCTTCTCCCCAGCTCCGAATCACGTCGCTTTGCGATGTCCTGAGACTTCTTCCATTGACTGGATCCGATCCGCCCTCCAAAGTTTTGTTGAGCTGCCGTCCCTTCTATGGGCCCAGGCGCTACCATCGAGCCTCCATCTACTCGGCAGTTTCTACGGTCATCCCGACCTCGGCCGAAAAGGTCGTTGCCCTGGCACCCTCTGCGACCTTATCCTCCGCTGCTCCTAAGGACTTCGTCCCCACTTCGGACGCGCCACTTCCTGCTGATGCCTCTTCTAAGGCGAAAAAAGCTATTGCAGTCAAGACTTCTTCTCGAAAGGTCTTGGCTCTTCTCAACCAGTATTGCGGCGTCTTTGCGTAAGCTGCACCTGCCAAAGTCCCTGTTACCTCGGCCGGCGACTTGCTCTTCATAAGAGCCACCATTGCCGTGGTTGGACCGCTTTGCGGTAAAGTTTTAACTCGGAACAGCCTTGGAGCGCTGGTTGAGTATGCCAATAAGCGGAATCTTCGATCGGTTTGAGGGTAATCAACCAACCAACCTTTCGACTTTCGACATCGCCGTTTTGACCATGCTGCCAGTTCATCATTGATACCAACAAGATGAATGCGGTAATTGTTTTATCTCGAGTCTTAAATTATTCTCCGGATGTTACCATATTCTCTAGTCCCGAAACTTGCAAGGAAATAACTTGTTGTATGCTTGGAAGTTTGACTTAAATTATTTCTAAGGTTCGTTAGTCCGCCATCTAGTTCGGAGTTTATTCGACTTGGTTTAGCTTTGAATATCCAGCCACCTAGAGCCGAGTTAAGTCTTGCTTGACTCGGATCTAATTTAACTTTGAATATCCGACCTAGATCTGAATTAAGCTTCGTTTGATTTGGATCTAATTTAGCTTTGAATATCCAGCCATCTAGATCCGAGTTAACTCTTGCTTGACTTGGATCTGGTTTAGCTTTGAATATCCGACCACCTAGATCGAGTCAAGTCCTTCTTGACTCGGATATGGTATAACTTTGAATATCCGACCACCTAGAGCCGAATTAAGCTTTGCTTGATTCGGATCTAGTTAACTGAATATCCGACCACCTAGATCTGAGTTAAGTCCTTCTTGACTCGGATTTGATATAACTTTGAATATCCAGCCACCTAGAGCGAATTAAGCTTTGCTTGATTCGGATCTAGTTTAACTTTGAATATCCAACCACCTAGATGAGTTAAGTCCTTCTTGACTCGGTTGATATAGATTTGAATATCCGACCACCTAGAGCCGATTTAAGTTTTGCTTGATTCGATCTAATTTAGCTTTGAATATCCAAACCTAGATCCGAGTTAAGTCCTTCTTGACTCGGATTCGTATAACTTTGAATATCCAAATACCCTAGAGCGATTTAAGTTTTGCTTGATTCGGATCTAATTTAGCTTTGAATATCCGACCACCTAGATCTGAGTTAAGTCCTTCTTGACTCGGATTTGGTATAACTTTGAATATCCGGTCACCTAGAGCGAATTAAGCTTTGCTTGATTCGGATCTATCTTAGCTTTACTTGTTGTTTTATCATTTTGCCTCATTACTCGGTTGCACATGACCGACGGACCCGAGTTCGAGGTTGCTTTTCTCGCAAGTGGAAGAAATCGAGAAAGTTACGCGTGGCAAAGAAGGCGGTATGTCGATAGTTCCTTTTCCTTACTCCCAACTTTCTCATGTATTCGTCATGAATGCCGGCTTACTTCTTGTTGAATAGGTAATATCAATAACCTCAATATCCGCCTTGAAAAGAAGATCAAGAACTTGGAAGGTTAGTTTCCTTTCTATTTTACTCCTTCTCCTTTTAATATCTATGCTAAGTTTCCTTATTGCGTTTGCTGTGGTAAAGCCGAGTTGCAAGACTTTGCGATGTCGCAACAAAATTGCGTGCCCATGCTGACGTGATGCTGCATTTTTTAGAACAAAAGCGCGTTCATTCGGCGCAATTACAAGAAAAAGATGATGAGATAGCTACTTTGAGATCCGAGGTGAATACCATCAAGCTCTCTCGAAGTCCGAGCTAGAAAAAGTCGACCAAGAATTTTCGAGGAAAAGAATCGGTGACTGGATCTGAGAAGAACAAAGAACTCCTCGTGCCGAACTTAAAACCCGCGGTTTGAGCGAGGAAATTGCTCGTTTGAGAAGAGTAAAGCTGATTGGGCCAAAGACCTTGAGATAATGATGAGCTACATTCATAAGTTATTTGGCATGGCGAACTATATTTTTCTTTGTCGTCCTGCTACCCTTTGACATGTCCATGTTTTGCGCAGATCACTTCCCGAGGCCAAACCCGTGAGTTCTAAAGCTGTTCTTGCAGCGGCCATCGAGGTGAACCGGTTCTTATTGACTTGAATATTCGATGGAGGATTACTTGGTTCTTTGTTGGTGCTGCGGTTGGTCCGATGAAAATTATGGGCGGGACTTGGTGCGAGCTATCCGAGCTTACCATGTACTGGCGAATACCTCGGGGACTCGATATCAACAAAGTCAAGTTATTGGTGATGGCATCCGAGAGGCATTGAGTCTTTGGAGAATCTGCTGGGCGTCTTGGTGCCGACATGGCCCTTCTTGTAATCATGTCATGGTATGAAGACATCTCTCTTGACATTACGAGGAATTTGCGATGGCTCCGGGGTTGAAGATCCCACCTTTGTTGCTCTTGACAGCTCGGGCTTTCCAGCTCGTCGAGTGCATGGCGTGCACACTTGGAATGAAGGGCGAGTTTTCTCGAGATCCGGATCGGAGGTCGCGGTGAGGTGCTTCGGTGATGATTCAGGCGAGCATGGGGAAGGTGAAGATGATTGCCACATCCGATAGCTCGGCTCAAGCTCGGATAGCAACGGTGATGCAGTCCTCCTCCAAAGGCATCGGGCATTCTACCGCACGTACTGACGCTCCTGAACAACCCCGGGCTACCGCCGAAGTTGCACCTGGGTCGGCGGAGGGCGAGGTGACCTCAGTCGAAGTTCCTCCTACTTCGGAGTGCCCCGCACCTGAGCAAGTAGCTGCCCCTCCAGCGAACAACGCCTAGGTTATTTGATCCCTGGTATGCGGGCGTATAATGTAGGAAAAATTTGTCAACTCGTTGTATGATTTGAATTTCTTTTGCTATGTATTGTTGAGATTCTTGGTTGAGTGGATGCTCGTCCAATTCTTGCCTTGGCTCGTAATTTCTTGATCTTTTAGGGCTTAACTTTGCGTTATTTTGATGATCTTATCCAGGCATTAGTGCTGAATATCTACGCTATTGACCTGTTTTGAACATAAGTTAACTATTCCGTTGTGGAAGCAAGCAACAATCGCTGGATCGTTGTTTACTGTCCGAAACTCCCTTATATAAATCAAGTTTCGGAGGTAGTATAAAACTGATATGATTGCGTTCAGCATAAGTTTGAGGTATCATACGGTAGTCCCCGAGTCGCTGCTTTAGATGCCGAAGTTTAAGTGTCAATACGAAATTGACATATCATATGATAGTCCCCGAGTCATTGCTCTGGGCGAGGTTCATATTCGTAACATGAAAGGAATACAACATACGGCAGTCCCAGTCACCGCCTGGTCGCCAATGTTCAAGTATGTATGAAAGAAATAAATATACCATATGGCGGTCCCAGTCATTGCTCGGGTGCGAGGTTCAAACATATAATACGAAATAATCATTACATATGGCGGTCCCCGAGTAAGCGCCTGGGTGCGAGGTTCAAACATCTAACATGAAATAACATATGGCATATGGTCCACGAGTAAGCGCTCTGGGTGCTTTGAGGTTTGAATACATGATATGAAATAAATATATCCTCTGCGGTCCCGAGTCACTTCTGCAGGTGCGAGATTCAAATACATCATTAGATTTTGACCTTGAGATATAACGCTCTGAGTAAAATGGCGAAGTAAAGCCACATTCCGGTAGCCGTTTCTTCACCAGCTTTATGCGCCTTGTTCTCTCGGGGGACTGAGCATCGATCAGATAATATGCATCGTTGTGCAATGCTTTGCTCACGATAAATGGTCCTTCCCATGGGGGTGATAATTTGTGCATGCCGGCCGTGCGTTGCACCAGCCGGAGGACCAAATCTCCTTCTTTGAATACTCTTGGATTCACTTTCTTGCTGTGATACCGCCGTAAGTTCTGTTGATAAATGGCCGATCGTGATAATGTTAACTCTCTGGCTTCTTCCAACAGGTCTACGTCATCTTGCCGAGCTATTTCATTTGTTTCTGAGGTTGTGTACCGAGCAACTCTTGGCGAGTCATATATTATGTCGGCTGGGAGTACGGCCTCTGCCCCGTATACCAGAAAGAATGGAGTGTAACCTGTTGATCTATTCGGAGTAGTCCGAAGGCTTCATAACACGGCTGGGATTTCTTCGATCCAACATCCTGCCGACCATTGCAAAGGTTCAACAAGTCGTGGTTTTATTCCTGATAACACCAGTCCATTAGACCTTTCAACTTGTCCATTGGATGCTGGGTGGGCCACCGAGGCAATATCTAGTCTTATGTGCTTCTCTTGGCAAAATCTAGCGGCTCATACGCAAAGTTTGTGCCATTATCCGTAATAATGCTATGTGGGTACCCGTATCTCAAGATGATATCCTTGAGAAATTTCACTGCTGTGTGCCCATCACACTTTTTGATTGGTTTTACTTCAATCCACTTGGTGAACTTGTCTACCATAACCAACATGTGGGTCATTCCTCCTCTCGCCGGCTTGAATGGTCCCACCATGTCTAAACCCCATACAGAAAATGGCCAAGTGATGGGTATTGTTTTTAACTCGGCCGACGGCATATGTATTCTGGTTGCGTATCTCTGACACCCATTGCACTTCTTAACTAATTCTTCTGCCTCTTTTAACGCCGTTGGCCAGTAAAATCCATGCCTAAATGCCTTGGCTACTAAAGCGAGATGAGGCATGGTGCCCACATTCTCCTTCTTTGTATGTCTAGAAGGATTTCCGACCTTCGTGGAACTCACGCATACGCAATATGTTTGTTACGCTTCTCTTATATAATTCATTGTTTATGATTGTATAGGCTTTTGCTCTTCTTATGGTTTGTCTAGCTAATACCTCATTACTCGGCAATATCGCGTCTTTTAGGTAAGAAAATATGGGTTGCGCCCATATCGGTGTTACTCTTTCTGCAGTGATCTCCTTTGTCTATCTCCATGTTTTACTGTGCGTACATACCTCGGCTCTCCATGATTGTTATTACCTCATTGTCCCCCTCTTTAGGGTTCCGAATCTTCTGCGGATCTACCTCCATTAGCGTGTGATTTTCTGCGAACTTGCTGGGATAAAGATTGATTCGGATTACGGTGATGGGTTTATTGATGGTTTCTGAGGTGCTCGAGGCAATACAGCGAAATTGATTGCGGGTTGATCCTAATTTTGACAATGTGTCGGCGTCATTTTACGCTCGTGGTATGTGGTGGAATTCACATCCTTCAAAGTATCCATCGATCTTTGCACATGGAATCTGTATAAAGCCATATTAGCATCTAATGCGTCCCAACTGCCCGATACTTGCTGTACTACTAGATCCGAGTCACCGTAGCATAGGATTCGGCGTATACCAATTTCTTTTGCCACCTTTAATCCATGGACTAGTGCTTCATATTCAGCTACATTATTGGACGCCGCAAAATGTATTTGCAGTACATATTTCAATTGATCTTTTTTAGGCGAGGTTAGCACTATTCCTGCTCCCAAACCGTTCCTTAGTTTGGAACCATCAAAATGCATTGTCCAGTAATTTGGATCTGGCAATGGTGGCTCATATTGCACCTCGGCCCAGCCTACGAGAAAGTCGGCGACAGCCTGAGATTTGATTGCATCTCTTCTATCAAATTGTGGAGCATACGGTGAAAACTCGATCGCCCATTTTGCTATTCGGCCACTTGCATCTTTGTTGTTCAATATGTCGGCTATGGGTGCCTCACATATTACTTTGATGGGGTGCTCTTCAAAGTAATGCTTAAGCTTTTTTGCCGACATATATACTCCATAAGCCATCTTACGATAGTGCGGATAATTACGCTTTGAAGTGGATAATACTTCACTTAGATAATATCTCGCCTCACCGACTTACCCTCTTCAAGTCGTTCCACTACAACCACAGTACTAACTACTCGATTGGTAGCCGCTACATAGAGTAGCATAGGTTCTTTCGATAATGGAGAAGCTAAAATGGGTGCGTAACTAGCATCTTTTTCAACTCATGAAATGCAAGGTCCGCTGGGAGTCCATTGAATTTGTCGACTTTCTCATCGGTGATAAAGTGGCGGTGCCTTTTCTCTCCGACATACAAATCGACTAAGCGAGGCAGCCCGTGAATTTTGTACATCGTTCAAACATCTCGGCAATTCCATTCTTTCTATTGCTCTTATCTTCGTTGGATTAGCATCGATACCTCGGTGGACACAAGGAAACCGAGTAGTTTTCCTGACACGCCAAATGTGCATTTCTGGGTTAAGTTTCATTCGAACCTTCTCGGGTTCGAAAGTTTGCCGTATATCTTCTAGCAAGGTTTTGCTCTCCTTAGTTTTGATGACGTCATCCACATACACTTGTACATTTTTCCTGCTCGATCATGTAGGCATTTTTGCATGCATCTTTGATATGTTGCTCCTGCATTTCGGGCGAATGGCATTGTGCGATAACAATAAGCCCGTGCGGGGTAATAAATGATCTTTATTTGATCGGCGGATTTAACGGTATGGTGGAAACGAATCTGGCGTCTACAAATGATAACAGCTCACAACGGCCAGATCGAGTCAATGACTTGGTCTATTCTAGGTAATGGAAAAGGATCTTTCGGACACGCCTTGTTCAGGTTAGTGTAGTCGATACACATTACACACAATGGCTACATTGGGGTCATCTTTTTCTTTTCTACTAGCACGGATTTGATAACCAATCCGGATATAGCACCTCCATGATGAACCCGGCTGCGAGGAAGCTATATCATCCCTATTACTTTTCTCCTGTCTTGACGAAGCGGAGAGGTTGCTTCACCGGCCTTGCTCTGGCACGACGTTTAAAGAGTGCTCGAACTCCTCGGAACACCTTGCGGATCTTGAGTTGACCATGCAAATATGTCCGATTCTCACGGAGGAAGTTGGTGAGCTCGCCTTCCTATTTAGCGTCAAGGCCTGCACCAATAGTAACGATGCGCTCAGGAATTGCTCATCAATCTGAAATTTCTTCGTCTCTTTGGTTGGTGAAAAGAAACACGCCATGAGGTTGGCTTGCGGCATGCTCAAGCTGTCTTTGACGAGGGCTGCTACCTCCTGAATACTTTTCTTTTCTCTTGCTATAACCAATGACTCGTAAATTTGACCCGGAAGCACACCTCCATTGACTTCTTGTAATCCCACAGCTGTTATCACCTTGTGGTCGGGTAACTTCATCTTTAGATAACTTATATGACATCTGCTCATAAATTTGGCGGTCTTGGCCGTCGAGTGAAACATGATAACAACTTTCAGATCCACCACTTCAAATTCTAAGTTTTACGCTCTGCGATTATCTCTTATGCGAATAAACGTCCACTCGGACTTTACCGATGGGCTCACATGAAAGCCAGCACTATCCCATGGAAAGTTGTCCTCGTGGTGCAGCATATTCTGCGGTATTCGAGTTTATGCATGGTATCTTTGTACATGATGTTGATCTGCTCCCATTGTCGATGAGTACCTTTGAAAATTTTACATTGATGCTTGGTCCAACAAAGCGTCGGATCAACAAGTGCATATGATCTGGACTCGGCATTATTCGGGTGGTCTTTCATGCTCCGGTCACCTCCTGATCGGACCATGGCTGGTATCTTGTTCTTCTGCAACCGCATTCACTTGATATGCCGGCGCCGCACACTTTGCTTGTCCTGCTGTTGTGAACACACAATAAGGGGTGATGTTCCTGTAATCATTACGTCCGGTGTTGCGGATTCATCCTTCCGTCCTGGCCTGGTTCATTACTTGATGCCTTTGCATCCCTCCGATCCGAGTTATCGTACCTCGGGGAGGCGGTAGCATCGATTCTTTATTTGCTCCGTTAATTGCGGCTGATCTTTGTTGCACCTGATGGGGAGCCTGAACTCCTGCTGGGTTCCCCATCGCATTTTTCATCCAGGCGCATTGCCGGGTTGTATGATTGGCTGGTCTGGATGGGTTTGATGTGTGAAATTTGCACGACTGATCTAACATGGATTCGAACGTATAATTCGGCCTCTCTTGCCATTGCTTCTTTTTCTCTGGGGTCCATTGCCTCTTTCCCTCATTTCTTGATGTCCACTATTGAGGTCCATTTTTCTGTCGTTGAGTTGCTCCGTGACTCGGCTGATCTTGTGCTACAGCCACCACCTGGGACGAATTATATCTATAATCCGGCCTCTCCTCTCTTCTTCTTCCTCTGAAATCACGCCTGGATGACCCGACCAATTCTCTCGCGTACTGGTCCTGTTGCTCACGATGATCTGCCGACATTAATTCCGGTTGGGTTGGGTCACCCAATGCATAGGAATCTGCTATTCTGATAGTTTCTGCCAGTGTGGTTGGCATATCTCTTTGCAGGCGTTGCCACAACACGCTGGCATAACGGCAGACTTGTGCAAACCAAGCGATTGCTTGCGATTCGATAACTCCCTCACATGAGTTTCTCAGGTTACACCATCGTGTTAAAAACTCTCTATCCGTTTCATTCGGCCTCTGCTTGCACATGGCTAGTTGTTGTTGTCTATTTGGTATCTTGTATGTGCTGGTAAAGTTGCTAACGAACATTTCTTCAAAATCTAACCAGCAGTTGATACTGCCAGCTGGTTGATTATTCAACCATACCACAGCTGGTCCTTCCAACATCGTGGGACGTCTGCTTGCCCATCTTAGGTTGCCACCGCTATCTTCACGGTGGCATAATCAATCAACCAGTCTTGTGGCTTGGTACTTCCATTATGCGTTTTGTGCCTCTTGCCAACTGAAAATTCGCGGTGGTTCGCCCATAATCCGTGGTCCATATGTCGGACCGGTGGACCTTGCTCTTCCAAGCTCGGACGGTATAGCCGATCCAACTTTACTCTTGCATCATTTGTTGGCAAATCTCTGTTCAGGATTCTATCCTGCATCCCATAGTGATTGTTTCCACCCTGGTTTGCGTATTCTACCTCGGAATATCCATCATTATACCTTTCATTCATCTGATTGTAGCTGGCCTCACTTCTCTTTCCTTCGAGGCTCATATCTTGGTTGCGGGTTGGCGGCACTTCTCTCCTTACTTGCCGGGTTTGGTTTTCATGATTGTCTCTTGCGGGTTCTCTCCTGTCGAGCTCCCCATTACCTCGACCGCCGCCGTCCTTTTCCATACGGCCGTGGTTTCTCTCCCCACTATTACCTCGGCTTGCATTGCCTCTGTTCTCATTTACCTTTCCAGCTATTGCCGGGTCATATGGAACAATTTGCTTGTTCCTCTTCCCTGAGGTTACTGCTTTCTCTTTTCTAGCGTTGTTTCCGGGTGAAGATGCCCCTGCCGAATGAACCATCCGTGAAGCCCCTGGTCTTGCCGGGTTAGCTCTGAGCATTTCCTCATTTTGCTGGTTCGCGATGCGCACCAGCTCATTCACTCTTTCTTGTTGTTTCTGCCGAGCTTCCCCTGTTAACCCCTCTAATTCCAATGCTGCGGCATTTTGCGCTCGGGTTTTCGGAGTCTTGTACCTCGGCAAACCCAAATCACGATTGGCTCTGTGAGCCTCATGCTCTTTGTTAATGTCATTCATGAGGTTCTTCCCTCTTAATCTTAGTTCGTCCACCGTTCGGGTGCGATATCAACTTATTAGCTTTTGCATATTCTCTCGTGGTCTGTTCAAGGATTCCATGGTGACACTTTTTGGCCTCTACCGGCACCTTTTGCCTGGTTTCCTCTAACTCTGCTGAGCATTTGCGGATCAAGTATCAGCTACAGGTGTGGTTAAGTTTTCTATAGTTGCGAAGAATGTTCTCTGGTCTCTCCAGGGTGGCCCTCTCACTCTTGGTGCCTTTGGGGTGGTGTCATGCAGCTCGGGTTTGTCATTTGGCGGAATTACCTCATTTGTTGCGTGTCTGCTTAGGCGGACCTGTGCGCTGCTTGTGAGTTCTGCTTGGACCGGCTAGTCTTTGCTCCGCTTGAGCTCTGCTGCGACCATCACCTCGGCGCTGCCAAGATGCTCTCTGATGGACAGCTCGCGGCGCTTGAGGTGGTTCTCCTGCAACAACAACTGGTGAGGATAAATGTCGGTGATGTCGACACCGGCGTAGAACCTGTGCTCGCCAGCCGATGAAGATCCGTTCGGGGAGTTTTCCCAAGCTCCTGCATTGTCTCGACATAGTCGCGAGACCAAATCTACTGGACCAAGCGAAACAACGCTCGCGGTGTTGATGAAGTTTCCGTCCGGATCACAACTCCGCTAGCACCGCTGGCCCCTGATGGCGCCAAGCTGTCGTGGTGGCACGGCAGATGCCATGGGTAGGCTAAAGTTCGGGGCCAATGGATGCTAGTGGGATCTGGGGAGGGAAGATGCAACTGTTTCTACACTCAAGCTGCCAAAGTGATGAACTTTATTTCTCTCTTAGTGGATTACAAATGCTCCTTGAGCTGTATACAGTGTGACAAGAAGAATCTCCCCAGCCTAACGGTGCTCAAAGAGTCCATCCCTCCCTTAGGGTCCAAACCTCTCCTTATAAAGGGGTGCCTTGGGTGCCCTTAGGGCTGACGAGGCAAGCATATTCGTGGAATATGCTTGTCCCAATATAGTAGTTCAGCGGCCTCCTTTCCGTGTCGCCCTCCTAATGACGGCAAGGTTCCAGTGGTCCCCTCCTGCATGCCTCGGGCTCCAGGACTGTCACCTCCGTGACCTCCTTCTGCCCCTCTGACGTTGTGCATCCTTGTCTCTTGTGCTTGGCCTTGTTCTGATTCCCTCTAGCCTGCAGCTATAGTTTGACCTTGGGCTTCTCCTTCTCCTGCAAGCTTCGTATAACTCGGCCCTACTTTGTGTTACTCGGCTCGTTCCTCACTGCTCAAGATCATTTGGGTAACGCCGATTCTCTCATTAACTCGGCGGGTAACCACTTGAACATATCGTGGGCTTCTTGCCTCCGTTCATCGGCCGACATATCCATGATTCGGCCGACCTAGGCCGTAGCTTCGAAACAGACGGGACGTACCTCTGTCTTTCCCGTCTGACCTACCGAGGTTAACCCGACACCTTGGCATAGTGTCCCATTTCTTTGCAATTGTAACATTGCAACGGCTTATTCCTTCTTATTTTGGGTCTCTCCAAAGCTAGGAGTGCTTCTAGTTCATGCTCTTCATATCTTATCTCAAAATGGGAAAGTTTCTGGTCTCCTTGACCTTTTCCTTGGATAATACATATGTCTCCTGTTTGGTCCTTTAAATTGAGTCATATTGCATGGAGGTGCAAGCTGAGATTTTCCTTTGTCTTCATCCTTCTTGGTAGAAGTTGTTCCCTTATGGTAATCTGCAATTAGTTGTTGCACTCCACCTTGTTTCCTTTCTTGAACTATGGAATAGATGAGGCATTGCATAGGGACATGATTATTTCCTTCACATAGGAAACAAGTAGCTTGGGTTGTGGGGCATTGATTAGCTGGATGTTTCTCTTCACAATTGGGGCATTGATCCTCATGCTCTTTGGAAGTGTGATCCTTGTCTCCATAAATATGGCAGGCTTGGGTTCCTTCTAGAATATCATCCTTGACATCCTTGTTGGCACAAACTCCTTGGGAAGAGTTGTTTCCCATGTTGATCATTTGATCTGTCACCTTATGCAACAATTGGGTTTGGGTTTCCAAAAACCTTTGCATGGTTGGATCTAACTCACTGGTGTTGGCTAAAAATTGAGCCGTCACTTGGTTCAACTGGGTTTGGGTTACTATGAGTTCCCTCATGTTGATCTCTTGGTTGTTGTTGTTGTCACCATCCTTGATGTTGGAGTCTCTTGGAGTAGTCATATGTTTGGGTTGGATTGGGATTAGAATAGGCAAAAGATTTCTAAGAGAATAATTCTAATCACACACATCACAATTCACACAAGCAAAGTGCAAGCAATCACAAACAAACATTCCACTCAAACAACAAGTTTTCAAGCATATTTTTAGGCAACCAAAAATATTTTTGTTACACCACATAAGTTGGTGGGTTTGACTTAAACTAAATATGGTGGTCCATCTATATGGTTCACTTGAGATCTTTCCATCCTTCTTGGTTGATTCTTCTTGAATGAGATCATGGTTTCCTTGGGAAAATTCTTGTGTCTTGGTCACAAAAACTTCAAAGGTGATGATGGTTCCTTCTATGTTGTGCTTCCTTAGTATTCAAGTCTTGAGTAACATTTCTTGTCTCACTTGTAGTTCTTACTGATATCCAAGTTAAAGTTCTTGGTGAGAATAAGGTTGAAATCACTTGAAGATGTTGAAGTCATTTGAGTTGATGAAGTCCTTTGCACATGGTGAAGTCTTTGGCCATGGGGTAGGCTTTGTCTATCAAGTTTGAAATATAAGAGATGTAGAATCAAAACCAAAAATGGTTGAGGAAAGAGTTTACAAGATTGTTTGTAAATAAGTTTTGGAACAAATATATATCCTATTTTTTTAAGGGGTTTTGTCCAATCCTAGGGTTACAATTCTACAGACAACACAATGCTCTGATACCATCTGTAAGGTTCCCAACCTTTAATAAGGTAGAGATCCCTGTGTTTACAATGCTAGAACTTTTATAACCAGGAATAAAATAATTTATTACATCTTACATAGCTCATTTGGCTATCTCATTACAATGCAGCATAATATAACAATAGCATGGGGTCCTCCATCTTCAAATTGCCACAGGCAAACATGTTGGTTGTAGACTTGTAATCCTAATCAACACATCTCTCTAACATCATACAAACCTGCAACATAATAAGTTGCATCCACAAGGGTCAATACATTTGAATTGTATTGGCAAGTGATACTATGGTAGTATAGTGGAGTCTATCATCTGTATGCATTTGGCTAAGTAGAGCTTAGGCTTGCTTTGCTCAAAATAGATTTTTCTTATCATTTGAAAACACTAAGTTTTTCTTTGTCAAAAACTTTCCCAAGGAGCCACCAATAGACATTGGGGTCCTTCACCCTTGTTCAACCACAAGTTTTACTTAGAAATTGGGATGAGGAGATTCTTGATAGCTTCCATGTCTTGATGCTCAAGTTGTCCAATACCAGGGACATGGCTAAGTACTTAGATTCTTCCATCTGCAGAGGTTGTTCACTTTCTCCACAAGACTTTATTTTCACCAAGACATGACCTTTCAGAAGACTTCCCTTAGACCAAATGGACGCGTTCCAACCTATCATCCCACTACCACCAACTGTCCAAATTGGCTAAGTTATTGCAACCTATATGATCCAGGCAGAGCCCATATTGCCAAGTGGCTGCACTAGAAGCTTCTTAACATATGGCATCTCAAATCCCTTTGTTCCTGGGTGGCTATCCACAAGTGAGATACACAAGGTAAACCATAGAAATGGGCCTTGTGAACCACTCAACATAAACCATTCCTTCCATTCCACCCAGGTGATTCATTCACTTAGTTGTTTTATTAAACAAAACACAAGTCCTTGACTTAGAAATATTCTATAGCATGAAATATAATCCACCCTTGTTTTCTACTAGCTAAGCTAAGCATGATAGTAGTAGGAATCTTAACTTAGGAAATTTCTACTAAGATTTCATCTACTAGGATTTCCCATGGCATAGTTTACACTTAGCAAAATTCCATGCAAGTCCTACTTTGGAGATATCACTAATGCATAGTGAAAATAATGGGACAAAAGTATGAATCATCACTTGCCTTTTTGCTAGAGAATATAAGTTCACTCCTTGATCTTTGCAATATTCACACTCTTCAAATCACTACAATTCAATCAAGCAAGCAGTATTTCAATCCAGCATTCAAGCAACATTACATAAAATATTAGAAACAAAACAATGCATGAAAGCATGCCAAAACTTTGTTTTATTTACACAAGTGGTTTATAATAGGTTATAAACATTCTAAAACACTTATTGGTCATTTTTATAAAGTGGCAAAACTATTTGCAAAAGATTCTACCTATAAACCATTTTAAAACAAAGTATTATTTTATGTGGTGAAGAAATGCTTTTAATAAGGCAACAATCTATAGGGTTCACAAAATATGTTTTCAAACCATAAAACCTTGTGTGTAGGGTCAGAGAGTTTATTCCCAAACATTTCCCAAAGGTTTTCTTCAAAAGCACTTTTAACAAATAAACAATATTTTTATTTGACTAGAAATGGTTTAAATCAAAGGTTTATTATTTTTCTTCACCAAATATATATTTGAAACCACAAATTGATTTCTATGGTCAGTAGGTTCAAAACAAACCATTTGCAAAAGATTTTATCTCAAAAATCATTTTAGAACAAATTTTATATTCTAAATATGCCTACACAAGTTTCTGCAAAAACAAACAATTTAACAGAAGCAATTTACTAAACAAAGGGCATGGTCAGAAAGTACTTGTTTTGCTGAATCCATTGATATAAAATTTGCAAAATTTGGACGTGTGGTTTGAAAGTTATGAATTTTTCAAATTGGAACATCAAATAGATCAATTCTGTTTTTATTCAAACAAACAGGGCCACGTGGCTGCATGCTACTGGCTGGTACCGATTTGTTCGGATCACGCACTAAGGATCGTTGGATCTAATGTGAATCGTGTGGCACAGATATGTCCTTACCCCTTCAGTTAAGTTTCTATCGCAACCCTTTGATCACGATCCTACGGCTCCTAATCACTGGTCATACTCTGGCGGTGCTAGCGGTGGTGAACGGCGGCAGCGCGCTCAGATGATGTCGGTGTCGGCGTTAGAGGAAGCGAGAGATCGAGGGAATATGCTCACCGAGTTCTTCGCGGCGTGGATATGCTCGAGGTGGTCCTTGCTGGCGAAGGGGCGCTCGGGGTCGACGGGAATTCTTCGCCGGATTTCGTGGAACTGTCGGGTGCGGTCAGTCATCGACGAAGGCGAATCTAGGGTGCACGATAGAGCAAGCAAGCGGCATGGTTAAACGCACATATGAGTGGAGAGTATCAGAGCATCAAAGAGGAGTGGAGGCGCGGTCAGAGACTACCTGGAGGCTTCGTCGGAGAAAAAAGGGCAATGGCTGGCGTAAATCGTCGTTGCCGCTTATTTGGGTCAAGCGCGGGCAAGATTAGAGTTGCCGACGCTGAGGAGGCGAGGAGCGGCGTCGACTGGCCGGAATTGTCGCCGGAGGGCGTCGGAGGCAGTGGTGCTTCGGAGATGATTCCGAGCAGCCTGGTGGCGGGGAGGGTGTGGCGATGGAGAGGAAAGAGAGAGAGGGCGCAGGCAATTTAGTATGCATGAATGCGGGGCTGAATCACTGAGGCATTAACGCGAATTGACTCGAGCTTTAATCGTCTCCAACGGCCGGCGAGGTGAGGGCGGGGCCAGCGGGGTGAGGAAGATGATGACGCGGCCGAGTGGGGTCCGTTTGGCAGCGAGTGAGAGAGAGGAGGAGTGGGGCCGGGTCGTCAGCGACGCTACGGGTCGATTCATGAGTGAAAACGATTCGCTGCAGGTGGGGTGGGGGTATGGGCTTGCTGGGCCAGTGGGTCTTGCTGGGCTGGGTCAACCTTGTTAATTTTTTTTGTTCCTGTTTCTTTTTCTTTTTTCCATTTCTTTTATTCTTTTTTGATTTTGATTAAACAATTCAAACACTCATTTGAATTCAAACCTTTGCCAAATTTTGTGAATAATCAAACACTGATTAGTAATACATACTGAAGTCATAATTAGAATAAATATTTTATTCTTTTTAGGGTCTTTTAATTATTTAATACAAGCCCTTGTTTTAAAATCAAATAAGATCAAATACATTTTTAATCCTTATTTAAATTTCATTTTTCCACAAAATCTTTTCTGTAAGTTCTTATTCAATTATAAGGATGTCAAAATAATTCACTTTGAATTATTTGGAATAATTTTAATATGATTTATTAATCATTTTAAATTGGGTACTTGTCTTTATTCCAATGAAATTAAATATAGTTTTAATTCCATAAATTTTATTTGGAAATTTCTATGATCTTATTTATGTCAATTGATCTACTTTTATTCCACTTGGGTACATTCCAAATATCATTTTCCCATGATTTAATTAATCATTTCTTAATAGGGATTTTGTCTTTATTCAATTTGATTAATGCCATTTTATTTTATTTTGGAAAATTCTTTATCCCTTTATTTTATTTGGATTTGGATTATATTTATTCCATTTGCTTATGGGTAGGGCCAAGATTTAATTTGGTCTTTAAATATTCCTTATTTAATATTTCTTTCTTCATCTTATAAAATCCATATCTTTTTATTTAAAGATCCAAACTTGGTGATTCCAATTTGTAAAATCTTATTTAATATTTATTTATCCTTTTAAATATATTTAGGATTATTTTCTCACCATTTGGTATGGATTTATAGATAGATGCTTTATTAGCTTTGGAAATTCCATTTCCTTATCTTATTAAATTCATAAGATTTTATCTATGGCTCCATTCTAAGTGAAACCAATTTATATGGTTTTATATTATTTCCATTTGTCATTCTTGATCATTTTGAAATGTTTGCTTGACAACTTTTATATGGATCAGATCCCTAGTCTTAGAGATAACTTGAAAATGATTTTCCTCCATTAGGGTTTTAGGGTTTTAGTTTATTTCTCAAGTGTTTAAATTCCCAGATGCATTTATGAAGATTGCAATCCACTTGATTTGAATTTAATTAGATTCAAACTTTAACCAAAGTTTGTTCAAGATGGGATTTTAATTTCCATTTAAAAAAACAAAAGTTTCTTTTCACCCTAAATTTCAATAATTATTTATTTTGTTTATTTTATTTTCACATTACAAGATTTGGAAAATCTTGCGATGTGACAAAACCTCTCCCGAGGGAAAAACATGACCAGCACCAAACCGCCATGGGTGTTCGGTATATTACCATGTAATCTAGATTAGTTGACTCTAGTGCAAGTGGGAGACTGTTGGAGATATGCCCTAGAGGAAATAATAAAAGTGGTTATTATTATATCTTTGTGTTTATGATAAATGTTTACATTCATGCTATAATAGTATTAACTGGAAACATTAATACTTATGTGATTTGTAAACTAAATTAGAGTCCCTGGTAAAGCCTCTTTATAATACTAGCTTGTTGGTTAATCGATGCTCGTGGTTTCTCGATCATGAACATTGAGATGTTGTTAACAACAAGGTCATATCATTAGGAGAATGGTATGATGGCATTACTCCTATAGATAAGCGTAGCATAAAGATCAAGTCATTTCAATAGTTTGTTTTCTATAAGCTTTCTGATACATAGTAACCTAAATCCTTCGACCATGAGATCATGCTAATCACCACCACCGGAAGGATGCTTTGATGACATCAAATACCACACTGTAACTTGGTGGCTATAAAGGTGGCATTGAGTGTTCGAAAAGTATGGGTTGAGGCACATGGATCAAGAGTGGGATTTGTCCATCCATATGACGGATAGATATACTCTGGGCCCTCTCGGTGGAATGTCATCCAATTAGCTTGCAAGCATGTGACTGCTCAAGGGATCACATATCACGGGAACGAGAAAAGAGTACTTATCGGTAACGAGGTTGAACTAGGTATGCAGAGATACCGACGATCAAAACCTCGGATAAGTAAAATATCATGAGAAAAAGGGAAATTGGTATCATATGTAAGTGGTTCATTCGATCGCAAAGTAATCATAGAAATATGTGGGATCCATATGAATTTCCAGATTCCTCTATTGGTTATTGATCGGAGAAGTGTCTCGGTCATGTCCGCGTAATTCACGAACCGCAGGGAGACACACTTAAGGATTCGATGTTGTTTAGAAGATATGGAATGTTAGTAGGGATACCGAATGTTGTTCGGAGTTTTGGATGGGATTCGGGATATCACGAGGAGATCCGGAATGGTCCGGAGAATAAGATTCATATAAGGAAAGTCCGATTCTGGAGTTTGGGAAACATTCCGATATTTTTCATTGGAGAGGTTCTAGAAGGTTCACCGGTCCGAAAGGGGAATGGTCCATGAATGTGTCATGGGTAATTGGAATGATTGGATCATATCCTAGGTCACTTGATGTGGACATTTGTGAGAGAGAATTAAAGCTCTTAATTGAAAGTCAAACGGGAGGTTTGAAAAGTCAAAATGGAACAATGGTTTCCTAGTGGAAGAAGGAAAGAGTCCTTCCAACTTGGGTTTGGAAGTGGTTTCAAACTCCCCTCCCTCAAGGCTGCCCCCCTCTCATAAATAGAGGTGGAGGGCTGCCCCAACACCACAAGCCCTAGCCCTCCCCGCGCCAAGCCGCCGCTGAAAGGGCATTTATTGTCATAATCACTTTTGGTGTTTGTTAACAACAGGTAGATCATTTTATAGTTTGTCACTGTCCACAGGTTGGTATTATGATGAGTTAAAGAGTACCCTCACAATTGGGAAAAGTCCGTGCTTATTTGACACAGTTCTGGAAATTCCAGACCGGAGTCTCCGGTCTAGTAACACCGGAGTCTCCGGTGTGGTCTGGAGTTTCCAGATGGGTCTCCGGTGGTGACTTCAGAATCTGGGCTGGGACATTCTGCATGGGGGTCCGGAGGCTACCCCGGAGTCTCCGGTGTTTCCTCAGTCCGGAGTCTCCGGTGTTGGTAGACCAGAGTCTCCGGTCTTGTTGGGTCATGAATGGCCCAGGCCAGTCAGATGGGCGGTCCGGAGATTGGCCGGAATCTCCGGTGTAGACCAGAGTCTCCGGTGTGCAGACTGGAGTCTCCGTCCAGACTTTTCTCCAACGGTCAGAAAACGGTTCGTGGAGGAGGCTGTCTATAAATAGGGACCCTTATCTTCTTCCTCTAGTTGCTCGTGCTGCTCAAGAACACCAACTCCATTAGAGCCACCAAATCTACAAGATCTCTCCATCGAACCATCCAAAGTCATTGATCTTTGGAGAATCGAAGGAGGAGGGCTTGATCTACAGCTTCACCAAGAGAGATCTTCATTTCCCCCTCATTCACTTCAGGGCCCCCAAGCTCTAGTGTTTCTTTGGAAACCCTAACTTTGATTTGGTTCTTACAAGCTTTTCTTTGATTTGTCTTAACAGCTTTCTTGTATTTGGGATCCTCTAATTAAGTTGTGGATGTGTGCCCCGAACTTGTTGTAAAGGTGCCGGCTTCCACCTCAAAGGTTGCCGATATAGTCGAAGGTGGATCGAGCCCGTTGGGGTGAGATTCGTCGGAGAACAAGGGAGGCCTCTCGTGGCGTTGGTGGTTTGAAACCACCCCCTCTACAAACGTATACATACTTCCCCTCAAAAGGAAGGAACTATGGAAAATAAATCCTTGTGTCTCCGCGTCCGCCATTTTGGTTACTTCTATCCTTTACCGCACTTTACTTACTTGTTCTTGCTTAGTGTTGCGTTAGCTTATGTTCATTTGTCATATAGGTAAATTCACCTTAGTTGCATTGTCTAGAGAATTTACCTTATTGTCAAACCCTAAATTGAAAAAGAAGATAATTGAAGTAGCACCTATTCACCCCCCCTCTAGGTGCCCATACGATCCTTTCAGCCGCCACTACGCCTGCGTCGACACCTCCTCCTCCTCCCGGCCTTCTAAACCCTAGATCACCGGGAAACCCTAGATCCACCACAACTCGCACCGGCTTAGGCGAAGCCCTGTGGGATCTTCCCTCTACTAGATTGAATCATTCTGAGAAAAATAAGGGTCATTCTTTGAATAAGTGGGGGAAAATGTTTAATTCGATTATTAATGCTTATGGTTTAAGAGAGATTAAGATGTCTGGGGGCAGTTTACTTGGTCCCACAACCAACAAAACCCTACTTTGGAGAAGCTTGACAGGATCCTTGTTTGTGAAGAATGGGAGAAGTTGTTCCCTCTTACTACAGTGCACAAGTTGTCTAGAGAAGTTTCTGATCACAGTCCTCTGATTCTGGATTCTGGATCACAGTCCTCTTACTACGATTGCAGAGTTTGAGAAAAAGGTTCTGATGTGATAAATTTTTGATCAGAGTGGAGAAAGTTTGGAGAAAACCTGTCAAGGGTAAAAGCAGTCTTTATAGGTTACAGAAGAAACTTAAGAATGTCAGGAATGACCTGAAGGGGTGGGGTGCACATATTAGGGGTGTGGATAAAAAAATAAGAAGGAATTGGTGGAGGAGCTTCAGGAACTGGAAAAAAATGAAGAGTTGATTTTGCTTAATGCGGAACAACTGAAACGAAAAGCAACTATTCAGAAATAATTGCTGGAGGTGTATGAGAATGAGGAGAGATTCTGGCAGCAAAGGTCAAGAGATAATTGGTTGCTTAAAGGTGACAATAACACTGAGTATTTCCACAGGATTGATAATGGGGTGAGAAGAAAGATAATGATCTTTTCTATGAAAGATGGGGAGAATGAGATTCAGGGGACTCATGACCTCTTGCAGCATGCTACCAATTACTATAAGACTTTGTTTGGTCCTTTGGTGGGTCCTCTATTAGACTTAGAGATAACAATTGGCGAGATTGGGAGAGACGAATGATGAGGATAGGGAAAGAATGGGTGTGCCGTTTACTGAGAAGGAGGTTAAGGAGGTTATTGATCAGATGGAAAAAAATAAAGCTGCTGGTCCTGATGGGATTCCTATTGAATTCTATCAACATTGCTGGGTGATCATAAAGGAAGATGTTATGGCTGTGTTTGATGAATTTTTTGCTCACAAGATTGATTTAAATAGTATTAACTATGGGGTGATTACTCTTTTGCCCAAAGGTGATGATGCTGATAGAATCCAGAAATATAGACCTATTTTTTTGCTTCAAGTGTTGTTTAAATTTTTTACTAAGACTCGTGATTTAGAAGAACCTATGATGGGAAATTGATTGACACATGTCGGGCTTTATCAAAGGAGGTTTATTGCGGATGGGGTGACCTTGTTACATGAGATCTTGAAAGAATCAAAAAGTCAGAAGCAGAAGGGTGTGGTGTTGAAAATTGACTTTGAAAAAGCATATGACAAGGTCAACTGGGATTTTGTTCTATTCTTTATGGCGAAAGGTTTCAGTGATGATTGGATGATTTGGTTGAGAAGTGCTGTGACTCAGGGTACTCTCAGTGTTAAGGTGAATGGGGAAACTGGTCCTTATTTTGGCAGTTTTAAAGGGGTCAGGCAAGGGGATCCTTTTTCTCCTTTCTTGTTCAATTTGGAAGGGGAATGTTTGGCTAAGATGGTGCTCAATGCACAGGCTGGTGGGTTGTTTACAGGTTTGGTTGATAATCTGTTTGACAAAGGGATTGCCATTTTGCAATATGCTGATGATACCATCCTTTTTATTAAGGATGATTTTGAGGGGGCTAGAAATTTGAAGCTGCTGTTGTATTTGTTTGAATCCATGTCTGGCCTTAAGATTAATTTTGAGAAGAGTGAGGTGATGATGGTGTTGGATGATGAGGAGAAATTATCCAATTATGTTGAGATGTTCAATTGTCAGAAAGGTAGTTGGCCAATTAAGTACTTGGGGTTGCCGGTTTATAGCAGAAAATGCACAGTGGCTGAGATGGGCTTTATTGGTGATAGGCTGAAGAAAATTTTGGATGGTTGGATGGGGGTGCATTATCTCTTGGAGGGAGGCTTGTTAAAATCACTACCTGTGTCTCTAGTGTGGCTGTTTATCCCATGACTATGTTTCTTTTGCACAAAACAAATGTGGAGGAGATTGAGAAATAGACCAGAGCTTTCTTTTGGTATGGGAAGGTGGGCAAAAAGAAATATCATTTGGTTAAGTGGAAATTTGTGTGTAGACCCAGGAAAAAAAGGAGGATTGGGGATAAAAAACATTATATTGTTTAATATTTGCTTGCTTTGCAAATGGTGGTGGCGTCTTGAAGCTGAGGAAGGTTCGTGGCAAGTTTTTGTGAGAAAGAAGTATATGAAAAAAGGGGGGATCAGTGATGTGAGACACAGACAGAGTGATTCTCCCTTCTAGAATGATTTGATTAAGATTAGGGCTCTCTATCTGGCTGGTAGGAAAATGAGAATTGGTAATGGGGAGTTGACTGATTTTTGGCATGATGCTTGGTGCTTAGATATGCCTTTGAAGGATAAGTTTCCTTATCTGTTTGATATCTGCCAGAATCAAATGATCACTGTGGCTGATATGGCAAGAAAAAGGTGGAGATGTTCTTTTAGAAGGTGGTTGGATGTTGATGGGTTGAATCATCAGGAGCAGTTGAAGAATCTGTTCGATGGGGTGAGTTTGAATCAGGATAAAGACAGACCAGTGTGGATGTGGAATAAATCTGGCAAGTTCTCTGTTAAATCGATGTACTCCCATTTGTCGAATGTGGGGATTGATAGGAGTTTCAAACATCTATGGAAAGCAAAAATTCCCCTGAAAATTAAAATTTGGTTGTGGTTGATTTGGCACAATGCTATCCTCACCAAACATAACATGAAGAAGAAAAACTGGGAGGGAGATTTTACTTGTAGATTTTGTCGGGCTGATGAAAACATTGGGCATTTGTTCTTTACTTGTGTGGCGGATAGATATGTTTGGAGGGTGGTTGCTAAAACTATTGGTGCTAGGAATAGGCCTGGGTCCTTTTCTCATTACTTTTGGTGGGCTCCTCAGTTTTTGGGCGTCAGCAGGAATGTACAAATTACAGTGGTGGCGGCGATTTGTTGGGCTATCTGGAAGCTCAGAAATAGGGCTTGTTTTGAAAAAAGCTTATTAATTCGCCTGTTGATTTGGTTATATATGCTTGTGTGTTCATCCGTTATTGGGCAGGGCTGCATGGAGAGGAGTACCGGACGGTGTGACACGCTGGAGCTAATGTTCTGCAACAGAATGCACTGGCTGATGCTGCGGCTATGGATGTGGCTCCGGTTCCTTTTCTGGGACTACCGGTGATTCCTGAAGATCGCTCCCATGAAGCTCCTGAACTGGAGAGGGGGCGGGAGAAAAGAAGAAGGAGTACCTGATGTTGATTGCTGAGAAGAAGAAAAAGGAGTTTGAATCTCTCGTGGCTCCTTGTTGGTCTAGGATAGTAGTATATCTTCGTGTTTGAAAAACTGTTTCCACTAGCCTGAGGGCGGTGTTCTTGCGTCTCCAGCCTTCTCCCTTTATGTCTGTTAAGTTTGCTTTGGTTTGTAATATGGATACTAAAGTCGCTTTGACCCCCTACGTGGGTCAGTACTTCGTTCTGTGATGTGGATATGTGTGGTTGTTGTTCTGTTATCTGTTGATAATGGAACCCGATCCCTCTTTATGGGGGATTGTATGGGAAAAAATGCATATCCTGGATGTCCATTACCTAAGAATGAGCTTCTTGATATTTATTATAATGGACTAACTGATGATTCTAGGACCTACCTAGATAGCTTTGCTGATTGTGTTTCAGGAAAAGGACTCCTACAGATGCTGAAGAATTAATGAACAAGATAAGCAAGAATTATGATGATTGGACTTCAACTGAGATGAATACACTTGAGCCCGTTACTCCTGAACCAACTGTTCCTGAACCAGTTCCACCACCAACAACAAAGAAGAGGGGAGTTATTGCATTAAATGATGAAGTGATGAAGGAAGCTAAAAAGTGTCTAAAGGAGAAAGGTATTAGAGCTGAAGATGTGAAGAATCTACCTCCTATAGAAGAATTATGTAAGCCAATTCCCCACTCATCTACTATTGAGGTACACTCTCTCCAACACTTTGATGAAGGTGATATTCCTTATGGTAAGCCTCCTGATCAATGCTTAGAGGAACTTGACATTTTTATTGTTAAACAAGGTCATTTTAATAATCAGATTCAGAATCATTTATTGGAAAACTCTAGAGCTATTAATGAGTTGAAAGATATTGTGGAAAGAACTTCTAATGATATTAAAATTCTTTGTAAACACTTTCAAATGGTTCAAACCCAACTTGATCAACTTGCTAAAGTACAAAAGGATATGCTAGTTAATGCTTCAGGAAATAAACATGCTTATGGAATTAGAACTAGGAGTGCAATACTCAAGATCCTTTATATCCTGAAGTACACCCTAAAAGAATAGAGCAGGATTCCCAACAAGGAGAGGATAGTGGTAGTCCTCGTAAGAGGAAGAAAAAGAAACATAAGAAAGTTGAGGAACCACTTGAAACTGTTGTAGTTCCTAATAGTATATCTGTCTCTGATGCTGAAACTGAGAGTTGTAATAATAATGAGTCTCCTGATAAGGAGGAAGGTGAGGAAGAACCTGAGAAACACACTAAGAACACTAGGTACACAAAAGAAGATTTTATTGCTAATAAACATGGTAAAGAGAGAGAACCTTGGGTGCAGAAACCTATGCCTTTTCCAGGTAAGAAACACAAGTCAAAGGAGGAAGAACACTACAACAAGTTTTGTGAGTGGATGAAACCTTTATTCTTGCAAATTCCTTTGACTGATGCTATTAAGTTGCCTCCTTATTCAAAGTATATGAAGGATATTGTCTCTAATAGAAGGGAGATTCCTAATGAGGAGATTTCTACTTTGCTTGCTAATTACTCCTTCAATGGTAAGGTGCCAAAGAAACTTGGGGATCTAGGTATACCAACTATTCCTTGATCCATTAAGAATAATTATGTTAGAACTGCTTCATGTGATTTGGGAGCTTGAGTTAGTGTTATGCCTTTTTATCTCTACAAGAGGCTCCAACTAGAAAAGTTAATACCAACTGATATATCTTTGCAAATGGCTGATAAGTCAACAACTATTCCTGTTGGTATATGTGAGGATGTTCCTGTTCAAGTTGCTCATAATTGCATGGTTTTAACTGATTTTGTTGTGCTTGAAATGCCTGAAGATGATAATATGTCTATTATTCTTGGGAGACCTTTTCTTAATACTGCAAGTGTTGTCATCAATTGCAATCAAGGAAAAGTAACATTCAATATTAATGACAAAGAGCACACTGTCTATTTCCCCAAGAAGGTTGTTAAGAGCTATTGCCTGAATTCCATTGAAAATATTGAAGGCATCAAGGTTGGAGAAATATATTGTCCCATTCCACAAGAAAATTTTGAAACTATTATGATTGGGACCATTTGTATCAAGTATGAGGTAACATAATCACCTTGTGGAATGCAAAGTTTTGTTTCATATAAGATTGTTTTGGTAACAAGACTTGATCAACCTTGTTAACAAAAGGATTTTAATGAACAAAATAATGTTTCCAGTGTGGTTATACTTGCTTTCTTTTTCCTTTCTCCCTCCTAGTCTTTGCTTTAGCTTTAGTTTTGCTAGTTGTTTGCTTGTTTGAGTTTCTTAGAGCTCATGTAGATTGTCTTTTGGTTTGCTTTTGCTTCTTATGAAAAAACTATTTCTGCGATATAATCAATTTTCATACCCTGGAAATTGGCCAAAAATTAAGTTTCCCGAAAAATCCCAGAAAATTCAAAATAAATTTTTCCTCGAAAAAAGGGGTAGAGGGGTACCTGAGATGACCCAGGGGGCCACCCCTAGGCCCCACACCCATGGTAGGCGTGACCTACCTAGTGGTGGCGCCTAGGGGGGTCTGGCCCAGCTGGGCCCCTCTAGGCTGCCTCCTCAAAGCCACCTTCTTTCTCTCTCCCGAAAACACCGAAAAACTAGCTCAAGCTCGATTTCTTGCTGTTCTTTCTCATGATTTTCGATCTCCTTGTTCAGCCATCTCAAGTGCTATTTTTTGGAGAGTTTGCTCCTTGGTATGTGCCTCCTCCACTTGTCCAATTAGATTTGTGATTGGTAGATTGTATCTTGAGTATTTTGCTACTGTAGGTGACAGGTTGTTTGAGCTTGCATGCTTTTTCTATGCTTGGAAACTTTGTTTTGATGCATGTGTAGTCCTCTAGCAAGTTCCTATAGTAGTTGCTCATCATTTATCAACTTAGAAATCACTTGGTTTGATGGTTGTTTAAAATTTCAGCAAAGGGAAGTCATGGACCACCGCAACTGTGGTGACATTTTTGAGAGTGATGCACCTAGAAGGGAAAGGCTTCCAAGGTCATCTACAAGCTCCAGACCCTCATACAATAAGGATCTCATCACTCCGCGGTTTGGTGACGAGGGGGATGAAGGGGATGTGCACCCCTCCACCTTTCCTTGTCAAACTTTCTTGCTAGCTGTTGGGATTCTTAATGATTTCATGGCTTTGATTGAGAGGGCTGGTCTAACAAGTTTCATGCAGGATGAGAGTGCACAATATGCTTCACTTAATAAAACATTTTTGGAGAGTTTCTCCTTCACCAATAGTTTGTTCAATCCTTCTGTGTCTTTCAGATTTTATAGCAGGGCTCATTCTATGCCTTTGAAGAAATTTTGCAAGGCCCTGGGACTTGGTACAAAAGGGTCATCAAAGAAGATTACAGCTCTTCCCACTGATTTGTTGGAATTATACCGAGGAATAACCAATGATGATGACCGCAGAGCTCAACGAGGGAAGATAAAGAACATACAACTTCCAGCCATCAGGTACTTCACCTACTATCTTACCACCAGTGTTCTTGGTAGGGAGAACACTAGCAATATATCCAACTATCAATTGGCCTTCTTAGTTGTTGCGCTCTACAGTGAGGAGAAGTATAATGTTGGTTCCCTCATTGATCGTCGTTTAGCTACTAGGGGACCCATTTATGGGGGAATTATTGCTACCCGTATTGCTGCTGCCTTGGACATTGTTGTTGATCCTCATGATACAGTTTTGGCTCCTCAGATACTTGATCTTGCTGCCATGAAGGCGCACCACTTTGTCACCTCTATCTCTACTGTTGAGAACTTGGTTTATAAAATGTTGTTTACTGACGGGGAAGAGAAAGAGAGAGATCCCTCTACCCCAAACTACTTTGTTCAGTATTTCTCAGGGACCTTGGTCACGCTCGAAGGCGGAGATGGATGAGTTGTTGCATTCTCTTAACTTCCACGGGCACTATCAGGGGGGAGCGCCCGCATATGACCCTGCTATACACTACACAGGGGAGGCCTCAAGCTCATACCAGGACGAGGGAGCTTCCTCGACATATATACTATGGAGGTACATCTACTTGGGCACCATGGGATTGAGCCCCGCCAAAAGCCTAAGCTTGGGGGGAGGTATACCGACATCACACTCATCTATATATCATGTTCGGTCGGTTCTTTGTATATCCATCATTTCGCTTTCTTTCTGGTTCTTGTTGCTTCTTTCTCAAAAACACAAAAATACCAAAAATATTTTCGTTGTTTCTCTTGGTTTGTTTCTTTGTTTCTTTGCTTTGGTTTGCCTTAAAAGAAAAATCAAAAAAGATTTTGCTTTGTTTGGTTTGGTTTGTTTTTGTTTGGTTTTTCTTTGTTTGCTTGTTACTAAAAAAATCGAAAACACCAAAAAAATTGTTGTTCTTCTCTGGTTTTGAGAGTTCTTTGCAGGGTTCAGCCGTCCTTAGTGGATTTTGGTTTCATGTTAATATTCAAGTCACACAAGTGAAGGGCAATAATGAAGATTAAGACAACTCGAGGTGTGGTAAGAGGCTGGTAACGAACTCTATTTGTTTTTCATTTTTATACATATACTCATCACTGTGAGCATGCTTAGCCTGTTTGTGTAAGGTGTATGTCATTATGGATGCTTAGTAGTTCTTGCTTGTCTATGATTAGCTCCAGCTTGCTAATAGTTTGTAGCATGTCAGATGAATGTTTGCTTGCATTGTTTTATTCATACTTTGGTATGATATTGTGGTATCCTCCTCTGACTGTTCATGTGAATCGACTTGGTACATGCTCACGCATGCATATGACTAATCAATATGTTGGGGATATGCTATATGGGTATCCTCATAGCATGTCTCTTATCCGACTAACCCGGATGGCCCATAGTTGGTAGCAGGGCCTATGGCCTACTGGGCGGCCCAATTAGGTGGATCCAGAAGGGATGTGATGGGGATATGCCTACTGGGGTATCCTCAGCGGGACGTTTCCGACTGGCCCAAGGGCTGGCGAGTGGGCCTGCAGAACGGCGAGTGGATCAAAGCCCGTCAAGGCACCAGGCGACTGGAGGTCAAAGGCCCGAGGCGTAGATAGGCCCCAGTCGGTCTGACTTAAACGATTGACAAAGTTGTAACCGAATCGGTTGAGATATGTAAACCCTAGGGGAGGTGAGCCTATATAAACCTCCCTAAGGGGTGAGTAGAGACACGTTCCCTCATACACCCAAGCAACTCGCCGCCTAGTCGCCGAGTTCGCCCATTGTAAACACCTCCATAATACCATCTAGCAGGAGTAGGTCTTTACCCTTCGGGGGGCCGAACCTGGGTAAAACCCTATGTCTTTGCCCTCATCTCGCACCGCAGATGGCTGGCCGCCCTTGCCCTTCGTTCTACTACTCGCTGCCGATTGCAGCATCTGCCGTGGTCATTCCCTCGACAGTGGCGCCCACCGTGGGGCCTGGCCGGTCTGGCCGGTGTTCTGCGGCGAGATCCAATCTGCCCATCAACGAGACGCGGTCGCCACCGGCCGCATGATAGCGATCGGCGAGATGCTCCAGATCTTGCCGAGCAGCTACGTCCCGGCGGCACGACCGTCACGCGGCGTGATCACCGTCGGCACGATCAGCCTCTTCGTCGGCTTCACCGACATCACCACCTCGGAGGACTCGGCTCGCATCCGCGAGTCGCCACCACGCCGATCGGCTCTCCGAGAGCAGTCGCACGATCCACCGCCTCGAAGTACGACTCGCCCATAGTAACGTGGCGAGAACTCGGCGGCAGAAGACGCGGCCGTCACGGCAACGCCGACTCGGCGACCGGCGTCACTCGCGGATCCATCACCGCGGCCTCCGCTGGCTCCATCGCTCAGGTCTCCAACGGGAGATTTCGAGACCCCTCCATCCTCGGGATCTTCGACTTCGACTCGGGTGAAAACTCCGCCGACCTCCACGACGGAACCGTCGCCACGCTGCGACCTACATGGCCACCGGCGCCGATCGCCGGAGGACCCTTTCTCCACCCCAATCCCTCCCAACGCTTCACAACGGAGGTCGAGGAACTCCGCTGGCGGCGGGCGATGCGCAAGGCAGGCGGCGAAAAATTTCGCCTCGGCGGTGGCGCGAGCATCACGCTACCACCAGCAGCGGATCAGTCACGCTGAACCCCACCGTCAGCGCGCCTAAACCGACGACGAAACGACCGGCTCGCATAGCCGAAGGCGATCTGCGAAGAGCGCCACCGGGAAGCGCCGGCCCGCCAGATCAACGGCGATGGGTGCCCCACCACCCAACCGCACCTCCTGTGACCAGCCGCGGATAGTCGTCTCCTCACGGGCGCGCGATGCGGCCTTCCACTGTTCTCCACCCGATGGACAACCTCGTGGCAGGCGAGCCGCAGCCGACAAAGATCACGCCACCGGCGGGCGCCTTACAGATCCATGCGTCAAGGCCCTGCCGCAAAGCCGTGGGAAGCAGAGAGCGGGCGCCGACTCGCAAGCGGCGTATACCGCGCTCCTCGAAGCGGCGGCCTCAGCGGCCGCCGGTGGCGGAAATACCCTCAATTGCCCGCCACGAGCCACTGCAGCTCAACGCCCGACCGAACGCGCACTTCTCCTGTGATCCCGGGCCAGCGACCAACCGTCGCCGCCAACGGAGAACCCGTCGGCCGCACTCACATCATCAACAACCAAAAGCTGGCGCGCCGCCGACGACTGCGGCACACCTAAATACTGCCGCGATGGCGAGCCCATGGGGTCGCTCGATCTGGGGCCCAAGTGCTTCGGACCAATGATCCGGCGAAAAGTACCCAAACTTCAAGGCGCCAAAGGAGATCGAAAAATCGACTCCTCGTCGACCCGCAGTCAGCTCGACACATACCTCATGGCAATGGGGATCGCGGGTCACATCGACCTACTCGCCGCCTGTTACCTCCCGCGATGATGGAGGGCGTGCGGCAATGGATCAACACGCTCCCCGGGTGATGTCGACTCACGGGAGGAAATGCGACGCCGTCGGGCACTTCAGTGCTCCTACACCCGCCACCACCATCGAGGACTGGAACGCGCGTCCGGGGACCTCGCGAGTCGACCCATAATCGGGTCCAACGGTGGCAGGAGCTCTGGTACAACGCGGTCGGCATCCACCCGGACACCGCGATCCATTGCTTCAAGACCTCGTGCCGCTACGAGCCTCTAGTCGCCAAGCTCAAGCGACACGCCCGCACACTCGACAACATCCCCGACCTCCTCGAGATCGCCAAACGGTACGCCGAGGAAGATCCCAACCAAGACGTCGACGACGAGTCAGGGGGGCAACGCCGCACGGGCGGCAACGACGGCGGACGCCGAGTCGACCTACGCTACAGCGGCACCCGCCTCACAGGCAAGCGCCGCAACGACGGGCGAGTCGACTTCGTCGCTAACTGGCACGCACGCGAGCCCAAGAGCTACCGCATGACGGAGGCAACGACGCGATGGCGGCAACTACAAGAACAAGCCAAGGTTCGATCCGCCCCTCCTTAACCAACCATGTGCGTATCACAGCAGGGAAGGGAAGCCCTCCACGCACACCACCGCCGACTGCCACACCCTCAGGGAAATCGAGAAGGCACGGCACGCGCGGGAGGACACCGACAACGACCCGCAAAATGGCGGAAAATTCGGCAAAGTGGCCGGCTCGCTCCACACCTTCACCGGCTTCAACACGAAGCGCGAGAAGAAGGTCATCGCCCGCGCCGTCGCCGTCAACGCGGTGGCCCAGACAGACGTCCCCGGTTCTGGCTGGTCGAACAGCCCATCACCGAGCGGCAAGACCACTCGCCACGCATCGAGTATCCAGGACGAGTCGCCCTGGTGGTCAAGCCCAAGGTCGGCGACTACTGGCTCCCCAAGACTCTGATGGACGGCGGCAGCTCCATCAACATCCTCTACCTCGACACCTTCAGGCGACTGCGGCTCCCGCAGTCGATGATCGAGACAACCCACACCACGTTCCACGTCATCGTCCCCGGTCGGAAGGCCTACCCGATCGGCAAGGTCACGCTACCCGTCACCTTCGGCACTCGGCAAACTTCCGCGCAGCGGATCGTCTTGAGCTGGTGCCCTTGACGACTTACCATTGCGTCTGGGCGCCAGCGTTCGCCAAATTCATGGCGGTACCCACTACGCTGGCAGCGATGAAGCTCCCGGCGGCGTCATCACCATTAACGGCGACCCGACATGGCGCCGAATCGAAGCCAAAGGCGAACTTCGCCGATGCCGTCATCGCGGCGGAAGCTAGTCACGCCAACGAGCTCGCCAAATACGCGAAAGGGTCAACAATGACGACCCCACAATACTCAAGAAGCCCAACTCGGAGGCAAACCCCTCAACCTTTGAGGCCACGACGGCCTTTTGCCGTCGAGCTGGTCCCAGCGACCCCCCGACGGTGACGATCGGGACAGGCATGAGCCCAGCGTGGAAGGCGCGCTCATCGAGTTCCTTCGTGAGAATAGGGACATCTTCGCATGGAAACCCTCGATATGCGGTGTCCCTAGGGAGCTCGCTGAGCACAAACTAACGCCGACCCCAAAGTGCGACCGGTCAAGCGATCGCTGACCCTTCAATGAAGAGCGCCTTGAGCAATCGCCGAGGAAGTGCAGCGCTGCTACCCGGCTTCATCCGCCAATCAAATACTCCAAGTGGTGGCAAACCCAGTCTGGTCGAGAAGAAAATGGAACTGGAGAATGTGTATCGACTACACAAACTGAACAGCGCTTTGCCCAAAGGCATTCGTCTCCTCCGGATCGATCGGATAATCGATTCAACCGCGGGCTCGAGTCGTGTTTCCTCGACGCCTACTCCGGGTACAACCAGATTAAAATGGCGGTCGAGGATGAGGAGAAGACGGCGTTCATCACGCCATTCGGAGCATTCTGCTACACCGCCATGACCTTCGGCCTCAAGAACGCCGGGGCGACCTACCAGCGGTGCATGCAAGAATGCCTCGCGAGCCAAATTGGCCGCAACATCCACGTCTACATCGACGACGTGGTCGTGAAATCCGCTCGCCAAGGAGACCTCCTCGCCGACCTAGCGGAGACCTTCGCCAACCTGCGGAGGTACAAGATAAAGCTCAACCCAGGCAAGTGCACCTTCGGTGTACCCGCCGGGCAATTACTAGGGTACGTCGTCTCCAAACGAGGGATCGAGGCAAACCCAACGAAGATCAACACGATCGCCCGGCTCGGCAAACCCGAGTGCCTGCGCGACGTCCAGAAGCTGGCCGGGCGTGTAGCGGCTCTCAGTCGCTTCATCCCCTTTGGGCGAAGCGATGCCCTATACCGCTGATGCGCAAGAATCCCACCTTCGATGGGACAAGGAGGCGGAAGACGGCGCTCGCGACCTCAAAAAGGTGCTACTCGCCCGCACCACTACCGCACCCGTCGACAAAGAGCCCATGCTGGTTTATGTCGCGGCGTCCGGTAGTCGTCGGTATTGTAATGGTCGTCGAACGACCGAGAGGAAGGAAAAAGCGCCCAAATCCGGTATACTACATCGGAGGTCCTCACCGAGTCGCGCCAATGATACCTGATACCAAAAGCTGGTATCGCGGTCTTGAGCTCGGCGCGCTGCACTACTTTCAGGAGCACCCCATCATGATCGTCTCCTCAGTACCACTACAAGATATCATCCGCAATCGCGAGGCGACCGGGCGGGTCGCCAAGTGGGCCGTCGAAATCGGCGTCCACAACATTAAGTACGAGCCACGAATGGCGATAAAGTCCCCCAAAGCGCGACTTCGCCGATGGGAAGAGGCCCAAAGCCTAGACAAGCCGCGTACCTCCATTCTTGGAACTTACACTTCGACGGGTCCAAAACGGTGCGGCAGCGCGGGATTGTGTTGACTTCACCAAAGGCGACAAGCTCCGCTATCCTTCGCCTCGATTTCACGCCTGCACCAACAACATGGCGAATCGAGGCCCTACTCCTGACATGCGAGCCGCAAAGGAGATGAGCGCCAACCGCCTTGATGCACGGAGATTCCGACCTCGTCGCGGACAAGTCGCGGCACCGCGCCGTCTCCCTACCATGGCGGCGTCGCCAAGAGGTGGACAAGCTGGCGGCCACTTCACGGCTATTCCGTCGAGTGGATCGACAGGCGGAAAAAGGAGGCCGACGCCCTCTCTCGGGTCGGCTCGACTTGCACCACTTGGCGTGTTCCTCGATACAATCTCAAGCCATCGTCTCTCCCCGAGGGAGATCGACATCGAGTCCCCTCAACCAGAGGCAACCTTGGTCGCTTTTCGTCACCGAGCGAACGACCGGACCAAGCCCTACATCGCCTACCGAGACAGCAACCTGCCCGCAGAGACAAGCGCCGAATGATCGCTCGCCGATGCAAGTCCTACACCATCATCGACGGCGAGCTACACAAGCGCAGCGTCACGGCGTGTTCAACGTTGCGTCAACCGGGTGAAGGACGCAAAATCTTACGACATCCACTCGGTATCGCGGCCACCACGCCGCCGCTCCTGGTCGCCAAAGCCATGCGACACGGCTTCTCTTGGCCCACCGCACATGCCGACGCTGTCGATATCGTCCAGCGATGCGCCGGGTGCCGAAATCGCCAACCGTGACGCCGCGTTCAAGTTCGGCGCTCAAACAATCCCCATCACCGCCATTCGCCGTGTGGGGCATGGACATGGTAGGCCCTTCAAGAAGGCCCCCCTCGCTACACCCACCTGCTGGTCGCCGTCGACAAATTCACAAAGTGGGTATAAGCCAGTCCGAAATGCGACGGGAAGACTGCCACTAAGTTCCTCTGAGCTCATATACCGCTGGTTTCCCTAACATCATCACGGACAACGGCACAAACTTCGCCAAGGGAGCAATGGCGAGTTGCGAGAGCACCACATCCGCTCGACCTCACGTCGATCGCACCCGAATCCAACGGCGGCTGAACGAGCCAACAAAGCATCCTCCACGGCTGAAGCGCGACTCCAAGTACCACTCGAGCGCACGCTGGATGTTGGGTCGAAGAGCTTCCCTCGTCATCCGGGAATCCGCACCTCGGTCAGCAGTCGACGGATTCACCCCTTCTTCATGGTCTCTGGCTGAAGGCATCATGCCAACCGACCTCGAACACGACTCGCCGCGGATCGTCCATTATACGGAGGCCGCAAACGAACTGGCCCGCCAAGATGGGCTCGACCAACTCGACGAAGCACGCGACCTCGCCCGATCGCGCACCGCTATCTATCAGCAAGGGCTCCGCCGCTACCACAGCCGACGAGTGAAAACCCGCACCTTCCAGGAAGGCGACTTGGTGTTACGCCTCATCCAGGACAAGAAGGGCATGCACAAGCTCTCCCTCGTGGAAGGCCGTTCGCCATCGGCGCGTGCCAACAGCGACGCTACTACCTCATCGACGTCCAAGCGGCGAACTCGACGTCAGCCATGGAATGTAAATCTCCTCGGAAGTTCTACTCCTAGAACCCCACATATGTACTCTCGGTGCTATGAAATAAAAAGCTTACATAAATTGAGTCTACTCTCCATACCTTGTGCCACTCTTTTCGTAATAACAGCATCATGCTAACATGCGAAGTCAACCTTTGGTACAGCGACCGCGGCCAAGTAGTGCGATATAGAACCGAGTCACCTCAGTCCCAGTGTCGCCCACTTAAAACGCCAATCCGGAGCCCCATTGAGTCGCTTAGCTCGACTGGTTTTGCAAACCAAGACAACTGCCCTCGCTTCTCACGGCCTCATCCCCGCATCCTCGGCGTAGCGACTCGAGCGACCAAGTACCACGCCGGGGACTGCATACCAGTTCGTTCGATCGGTCGAAAACGCGTAAGAGAGCACGCTGGACTCGCCACGCGATGACCCCGGGCCAGCGGGAGTGACGCCACACCAACGCTCGTCCTCAACCACCCTCGAGTCGCGCCTCAATACCAAGTACCACGGGGACTCGGCCACCCCGTTCGCGTCCGGGAAAACGGTAAAGTAAAGAGCACTCAAGGGAGTCGCCGTGCGACTGGCTCTACGAGCTCGGGCGAGTCGACTAAACCAACAAAACACACGATAACAACAAACATCATACACAAGGTGAACCCCACAAAAGGGCGGACGCGCTCGGGGACTCATCCAAAATCAATCCAAAACACGACAATCATTAGAAAAATAGACACAACATCCAATTCAATCGCACATCGCATTGTCTTACATTACAAACTATGCCTGTTCGGCAGAATTGCTACTAACTTATCTAGGCATACTACACTATTCCGCAGGCTTCGACGATGAGGCACCAGCATCCGGCTTCGGATGAACGGAGTATACGGGTTTGATGGATACGTCGTCACCGCCGCCATCGCCGCCGGAAGGGCTGCTCGACCTTGAAGTCGCGATGCGGCTCGGGGGAGCGTTGACGACCGCTTCTGGTAAGGAAGGAGGTCGCCCATCGCCGACACGCTCGGAAAGTACGGCGGCGCTCCTGCAACGAGAACCTCGGACAGGTCCACGCCGGTCGGAAGGATACCCACTCGTCACATCGTCGATGTCGAAGTCTTCGGGGAAGTGAGCAAGTCCCAGGCTCAGAGCTGTTGACGCTCCGCGCCGAAACGCCGACCGCGTCATGAACTCTACGACCGCGGGCGCCTTCTCCAAGTACTCCCACCTCAACGAGGTCACTGGAATAACCTCCGTGGCGACATCTCTTGAAGGTAGGCGGATGCATCGCCGCCGACAGCGCGGTCGACGAGCATGCTCACGCACTCCCTCGCATCAAGAGAGCTCGCTTCCTCATGGCTACCAATCACACGGCCTGCTAGACGGAAACAGTTGTGAGCACCACGGAAACCACAAACAATATAACTACAAGACTGGGAAGGCGTACTTACCAAGCAACGGGCTAGCGAGTTCCGTGATGAAACTTTGAAGCGATGTATGGTCGTCTTGAAGCCCAACAATGAGGGCTTCCGACAACTTCCGGTCTTCTTCCGCGGCCGCAACGGCGGCCTTAGCTCGCCCGTTCGCCGAGCTCGCTCTCTTCGCCTCCCGATTCGCCGAGGTCGGCGATCCTTTGCTCGGCGATTGCCTAACGCAGATTCGCCGCCATCACCGCCACCGACAAGCTCTTGGCGAGCCGCCTCACAAGCAGCAACAGCTGAAGGTCCTGTTAACCTCTTGGAGCGGCCAACTCCTTCTCGCACGCTGCCGCAATCGCCAATCGCCGACTCCGATTCGGACCACACAATTTCAAAGTCAGCACACACGAAAATTACTCAGTGCCCACCCGCTACGATTTAGCGAGTGCGCACTCGGGGACTGGACTCGAACGTACAGTACAAGAAATTATAAGAATCAAGCCGCTGCTAAGTGTAACTACCTCGGTGAACTACGCTCCTAGATACAAGCCTGGATGAGAGATAGCGGTTGAAATAGTACGGTGGGGCCCCAAAAGCCACTCACTGGTAGTCCTTTCAGACGTCCCAACCGCTAACCTCTCAACGGGACTGTCTGGCGGCGTGGTCGGCGAAGGGATCAACTACGTACACAAGTGGGTATGTACGTAAGACAACATACAAGAGTACATCACAGCCATCCCATCTAGAAAGAAATGAAATATATAGCAACGCCATACGGCAAGATTCAAATGACCTAGATAGATCTATATTTTAGGATAACTCCTCATACAACACACATCGAGTATCATGCAAGCGGCAAAGCGTAATCCGAAAATGCGGATAAGAAGCAAATCGGCATAAGATGCCATAGAAATAAGCACATCCCAACTACAGGTCTCACGGATCCCGATCCCGAATCTCTACACCAAACGCTCGATGCCCACATCATCGGCTTCTTCCACCAGATCCGTCACGAGAAGGTACATTCATCTGAATCAAGAATTTATCGTGTGAGACCCTAAGGGTACTCAGCAAGTCTTAATGCCTCTAAAGGTGACACAACCTGGGGTGACGCAATTGCAGCAAAAGATAAACCCTAGCAATTCTACAGATAATCGCTAACCATCCGCCTAACCAATGATAGACTGATGTCCGTGAATTAAGTACAGCTTATAATGGTAATCTCATCCGATCCATCCTCCTCCCTGCTTACCAACAAGGAAGCGGACGAACAACCCCCCCATCCGTTGGCAATTTTATTAACCATTCCATGAGTATTGCACTATTTACTAGTCAAGTTACTTTAGTCAGATTAAAGCGGTACTTTAGTTATGCTTGTCTATGATCAAGCGTGCTCCAAGTCGTCCATATCCATGGACACGGCTTTCGTAAAGTTTTACCGGGTGCACCAATAGCAACACACACTCGATCAACCTCGGAAAAACCAAATCAAAACCCAACGAGGCTTTCACGACTGAACAATCACAAGATTCAGAAATATTTCAGGGGGCCACCCCTTAAGTAGATCCCGCAACGGAGTAAGCAAGCTCCGAGACGGCCTCAAGGTCTGCGACAATGGCTGTGAGCGACTGGGAACCCCAAACGGGGCTTGTCGACACCGCGTAATCACTCCGCTTCAAAGCGATGCAGGTGCAGACCTGCACAATCGTAAATAAAGCGATAAACCATGGCATAAGTACAGGATCGTAAATAAAACCTCAAACTAGTTTGTGGCCCCAAGAAATAAGACGGAATCAAGCTCGCCCGGGGGTCCCATATACCTCCGGATGTGGATATAGCGATAAAACAAGGAACATGAATCAAGTACTCGGGGTCTTCGGGACACAAGTGAGCAGGAAAAACCAAATAATGATATTGCTCACCGTGCCGCTTTCTTTAGTTATCCCGAACTACTCAGTTAAGTTGTTTAGGTACCTCATTATTCATCGACTCTCAAACCCTACACATGTTGTTCTACGACTGCATGGCTCAAACAACTCCTATAGTAGTGGCTCATGGGATGGAGGAAACAAGCTTGGTGGGTTTAAAAGTAAAGGCTATGCATACTTGGGATTCAATTTAATGCAATCGACTCTATGATGCAAGAATAAGATAGAGGCAATAGGTACTATATGTATGCAAGCATGTGGTAGTGCTTGCCTGGTATCTGTTGAAGCAAGGGCATCTGGGTAGTGCTCCTGGTTCTCTTGATCAGCCTTTCAAGGTTCATCAGAAAAACCAAACAAACAAGGCCAACATGAATATAGAGCACAAGCATATGAATAAGATGCGTCAAGCAAACAATCATGCCATGATGAATGATGCACAATTTACATGGCAAGTAAAGTAGCATGGCATGGGTGAGGTGTGGGGAACAAGAATATAACATTTAGTTGGTTTTAGAATCACATTTGTTGCCATAACAGTTGTTAATCATTATATAGTTATATGATGCATGCTGCAATTGAAGTCATGGATAGCATAAACATAAAGGTCTCGTCGAGCTGATCATTTTAGACTACTTATTTGCTAAATTTGGAATTACAAAACATTAGTTATGATTTAATGAAAATCCAGTGGCAATTGATGTAATTACACTAAACTTGGAATTTTACTTGTGCAAAAGTCAAATTAGATGGCATATTTGAATTCCCCTCATCTTGCTGATATCCAAACATATATTATTTGTCAAATTTGGAAATAGTATGTGAAAGTTATTAAAAACTGAATTTGAATTTGGAATTTTGAATTTATTTAACAAAATTTGAATTCAAACTGCTCTGGAACGTTTTCTACACAGCTCTACCTGAGTCGCAGGTGGGCAGGGTTTTCTCGCCCACACGCCAGTTGACTCGAAACAAAACTGGACATGGTTGATGGTTGCAAAGATCAGGAGCCTTTTTGTAAAAATACCAGCGTCACTAACAGGGGGCCCTGGGGACCGCGGGTTGAGCAAAAGAACTGGCAGGGGGTTATGCGCAAAAGAACAGCGCCTTTGTGGATCTTCCTCAATCCTAATGAACCGGCGTGTATGCATGGCGGCGCGATGCGCTTGTGAGGAGTTAGAACCCGCGCCTGGCGCGCTTAGCGGCTACGGCTGGCTCGGGTTGGTGATAGGAAGAGGCTAGGCGGCTAGGTAGGGTGTGGCGCTGGAGCTGCAGGCACTCGCTGGCCCGGCGCGAGGGCGCCGAAACGAATCGAGCATCCGAGCAGAGGAGGCGGGGTTGTCGGAGGTCGTGGGCTCACCGCGGCGTCTTTGGCGTGCTCAAGACGGGCAGGGTGGTCGCGATCCTGGCGGTGTGGCCGGCCATAGCTAGGGTTTGCGTCGGCGTGCTCATCTGGCGCTCTGGTCTCTCCTCGGGCGGGTCTTGGGCGATGCTTGGAGTGGCACAGTCTTCCTCGACAACCTCAGACACCTTCTCCGGCTAGAGCGATGGGGTGGTAGGCAAGTGGCGAGCGGTGTGAGGAGGAAGGGGAGAGGCAGGCTCTTGCGGGGTAGATCTGGGGGTCCTGGGCGAGGCAGAGAGGGAGGTGGGGGGATAAGAACGCCAGGGGGAAAGAGGCTAGCGTGGGGGAGGGGTTAGCTGCGGGGGTGGCGTTGGTCACCTCCTGCTCACGTCTTCTTGTCACGGGGGCTGTGGATGGCGTGGTAGAGCTGGAGGGAGGGGTGGCGTGGTGGGGTAGGGCGTCTAGGGAGGCGCGGTGGGGTAGGGGCGGCGAGAGGAAAAGAGGGAGGGAATGGTCGGGCTAGGGCTAGGTTGAGGGGTGCCATGGTGGGGCAGCTAGGGGTCATTGGGATGGGGCCTGCATGACAGGGGCTAGGGAAATGGGTGGGAGTGTAGATGAACAAGTATGGGAGCTAGAAGGGAAGAGGGAGAGAGGTTGGTTTAGAGCTAGGTATGGGGTAAGGGGGATCAAGCTAGAAAAAGGGGAGGTAGGTTTTGTTTGGGTTTAGTTTAGAGGTAGATGTAGAATAGGAATTATTTTAGGATATATGTAAAATTAGGGTTTAGTTTTGGGGGGATGTTGACTAGAGGGTGAAGGTAGCTTAGGGTTTTAGGTTTAGCTAGAGGATAGATGGCAAGAGTGGGAGTAGGGCTTTGCTAAGAGAGGTAAGGAAAAAAAATGGAGGGGATGCTAACTTGCCCAAGCATGCTTCAAGCACAAGCTCTAAACAAGCTCAAGCAAGAAAAAGGAGGGAGAGGGGGAAGAAAGATGGCCATATGGTGGTGGGGTTCTACTCTAGTTCATGCATGATCCAATTTAATGGCCTAGCAAGAACCAAGGGGGAGGGATTGGTTGGAGCATGCCCAATAGCACATGTGGGTGCATGGGGTAAGCTATAGGGGAGAGGGCTAGGGTTGATACACACAAAACAAGATCAAACAAAGAGGAAAGGATCCATTTAGGAAACAAGCAAAAACCAAATGCTAGGGCAAAGGTGGCTATTGCATGGCCCATGCAGAATTATTAATGCCACAATTATCCTTGTGAGAACAAGGATATTGATATGGCACTATTCATCTCCATTCCAAAATGTGGACAATGGCCAAGCAAGGATTATGGGTGGATCCAACCAACAACATGGGCTAGAGATAACTCAATAAAATGCCAAGCCCATATTATCGGATGGTGGAATTATAAGGTGGTGACAGATAAGGTGGTGGAGTCAAAAAGAGAGATGCCCCCAACTCAACTTGGGCATTTAACAATTTATTAAGAACCAAATACAATATCAAGAGGCAACTACAATTAATCATGCACATGAGATAAGAACCAAACAAACAAAAGGTTTTATATGATGCTCAAATGCAAGGGGACATGATGACATGAGCATGATGTGATGATGATGCAACAATTATATGTTGGAAGTGGCCCATTTTATTATTAAGACATGTAGCATTACAGGGTTGAACAACTGGGATGCTACAACTCTCCCACTAAACAGGAATCTCACGAGATTCTAGGAAGAAGAAGATACAAAGAGAAGGGTGGTTGACGGAGTTCATCTTCACGCTCCCATGTTGCTTCATCAATGTAATGGTGTGACCACTTGCACCTTGCGTAATTTGATGGACTTGTTGCGAGTCCTTCGTTCTGCGGTCTCAAGGATTTTGGTGGGGTGCTCTTGATAAGAGAGATCTTCTTGTAGGTCGATTAGCTCATGATCCACGGTCTTGCCGGGGTCTTTGAAGCACTTCTTGAGCTGAGAGATGTGGAAAACATCATGGACTTTGAGTTTTTCCGGAAGATCAAGTGCATAAGCAACTTCTCCTCTTCTACCACGTATCTTGAAAGGACCGATGTATCTAGGAGCCAACTTTCCTTTGATACCGAAGCGGTGTGTTCCTCTCATGGGAGTGACACGAAGGTAGACTAGATCACCAGGGGCATATACCATATCTGTGTGCTTCCTGTCATAGTTGCTCTTCTGACGACTTTGAGCAATCTTCAGGTTCTCCAGAATGATATGCACCTTCTCCTCTGCCTGAGTCACAATGTCAGGGCCAAACCAGATTCTTTCTCCTGCACCTGACCAACCAATCGGTGTTCTACACTTGCGACCATAGAGAGCCTCGAATGGTTCCATCTTCAGACTCTTCTGGAAGCTGTTGTTGTAGGAGAATTCTGCATATGGAAGGCATTCCTCCCACTTCATGCCAAAAGAGATGACACAAGCTCTAAGCATGTCCTCGAGAATCTGATTGATCCTCTCCACTTGCCCTTGAGACTGAGGGTGGTAAGCAGTGCTGAAGTTCAACTTTGTTCCCAAAGCTTTTTGGAAACTCTCCCAGAACTTTGAGGTGAAGATGCTCCACGGTGAACTGATTTCAAGTGGAACCCCATACAAAGAGACAATCCTGTTGATATAGAGCTCGAATCAAGTCCAGAAATTGTTTCTTTGACTGGGAAGAAGTGTGCCACTTTAGAAAGCCTGTCGATGACAACAAAGATTGCATTGTTGCCCTTCTGCGACCTAGGAAAGCCCGTGATGAAGTCCATCTCAACTTTCTACCATTTCCATTCCGGAGGTTGCAATGGCTGTAGAAGACCAAATGGTTTCTGATGGACAGCCTTGACTCTGCGGCAGACATCACATTCTGAGACATACTTGGCACAATACCGTTTCAACCCAGGCCACCAGTATTGTGTTTTCAAGTCCATGTACATCTTTGTGCTGCCAGGATGGATAGAAAGAACCGAATCATGTGCCTCCTTGAGCAACTGGTCTCTCAGACCCGGGTAGTTTGGAACAAACATCCGGTGATCAAAGAAGAGCGTGCCCTGATCATCAACATGGAAGGATTCATACTTGAGTGCCAAGCTTAGAGATGAGCTTCCTAGTGCGGATCACCAAGGACGAGAACGAATCTGCTCTTCCAAGAGGAGTAGCCAGAGGTTCGAAGATGCCCTTGTTCCGCAATCTCCAGGTTGAGCTGACGGAATTCCTCGCACAAGAGAGGCTGCTGCTCTTCTACCATGAGGTTGTTGACATAAGCTTTACGACTAAGCGCATCTGCCATGACGTTTGCTTTGCCTGGGGTGTAGTTGATGGTCACATCGAAGTCATTGATGGCTTCAATCCATCTCCTTTGCCGAAGATTGAGATCAAATTTGAGTGAAGATGTACTTCAAACTCTTGTGGTCGAGAAGATCTCACAACGGTTCCCAAGCAAGTAGTGCCTCCACACTTCAAGGCAAAGACCACTCGCTAGCTCAAGGTCATGTGTGGGATAGTTGACCTCATGCGTCTTCAAGCGACGAGAGGCATAAGCAACCACTGTCTCTCTTGCATAAGGACCGCTCAATCCTTGCAAAGAGGCATCGCAGAAGATCTGGAAAGGCTTAGATGTATCTGGAGGAACCAAGACTGGTGTGGAAGTGAGCTTCTCTTTGAGTGTCTCAAAGCTTTCTTGACAAGGAGTCCACAGTACTTCTTGCCTTTCTTGAGGAGGTCGGTAAGAGGCTTTGCTATCTTGAGAAGTTACGCACAAATCGACGGCAATAGCTAGCCAAACCGAGAAAACTCGCACTTCCTTGACATTAGCGGAGGAAGCCATTCAACTATTGTTTTCACGGTCTCGGGTTAAGCGCAATACCCTTGGCGGAGATGACATGTCCCGGATAGGTTACTTGAAGCAGAACTCACATTTGGAGAACTTTGCATACAAGCGGTTCTCACGAAGCTTGTTCAGACCACTGCAGTGCTCTTCATGCTCCTCCTTAGACTTGGAATAGACCAGAATATCATCCAGATATACCACCACAAACTTGTCCAGGTACTCCATGAAAACGGAGTTTATCAGCCTCGAGAAGGTAGCAGGTGCGTTGGTGAGGCCGAAAGACATGACCGTGTACTCATACAGGCCATAGCGAGTGGTGAAAGCTGTCTTTGGCACATCCTCTTTGCGAATTTTGATTTGGTGATAACCACTTCTCAAGTCCAGCTTAGAGAACACCACAGCTCCTGCTAGTTGATCAAATAGATCATTTATCCGAGGAAGAGGATATTTGTTCTTGATGGTTTTAGCATTTAGAGCCCGGTAGTCAACACATAGCCTATCGGTTCTGTCGCGCTTCTTCACGAAGATTGTTGGACTACCCCAAGAAGAAGTGCTATGTTGAATGAAGCCCAATTTCTCTTGTTCATCAAGTTGTCGTTTGAGTTCAGCCAGCTCAGAAGGACCCATTTTATATGGCCTCTTGGAGATAGGAGCCGTTCCAGGTTCAAGCTCAATCACGAACTCAACCTCGCGATCCGGAGGCATACAGCAACTCTTGTGAAAGACATCCGAAACTCACGGACCGGGTACCTTCCGAATAGCTTCCATAGCATCATCATTGAGCGACCAAGGAATAGAGCTGGACAGCGAGTCGACTTGGAGAAAAGACTATGTGGCCTTGTGAATCTTCAGAGACACCGAGCGTTCAAAGACAATCGATCACAATGCATTTCTTTGTCAACCAATCCATGCCCAAAATGACATCAATGTCAGAGTTGCCCAGAATAATCAAAGAAGCCAAAAATGAAGAGCCACCAATCTCAACTTCATTGCCATAACTGATTTTAGAAGCTGCCATTGTTGCTCCAGGAGAAAGAACCATTAACTTCTTGGGAAGAGGATCTGACGCTAACCCATTCTCAGTTTCAAACTTGTGAGACACAAATGAATGCGATGCACCAGAATCAAAGAGAACTCGTGCAGGGACTGAGTTAACTGAGAGCATACCCATGACAACTCCAAAGTGACTCAGCTTGAGGCGTTGACGATTAGCTCGAACAACCGAACCGCAGGCTTAGTGTTGATGTTGAGAGCCCGAGGCGGTGGTGCGAACCGAGGAGAGCTTGTTGCGATCTTGGCGGGGTTGAGGAGAGCTTTGTTCTTCATTGGACAGTTCCATGGGGATGTCCAGGATCTCCACACGTGTAGCACCGGTGGGCGTGGAGCAGTAGCTGAGGACTCCGCCAGCGCTCGAGTAAGGTTGTTGTAGCCACAGGAGCCAGATGGTGAAGTTTGATGGCCTTGGTGCGTAAGTTGCAGGTCTTGGTGGAGCCGGAGCGACGGTGGGGTGTTAGGAACCTGCGCCAGCTTAGAAGGAGTTGCCATTGCCGAGCTTGATGCATCCTCTGCTATGTTTCTTGGACTCCTCGAACATCCGCCTACTAGCCTCCTCTTGTAGTGCCATATCTTTGCAGTTCGGGAAGGTTGCGGTCTTGCATGCGTGAGTGCATACTTGATCGACGATTGAGCCCTTGCACTCAATCTCTTACGCTTTTCTTGTCATCGATACCTCATCACCACCATAGCGAGACAGGTTCATAAAGTTCCCGATATAGGTGTTGACGTTATCATTCCCCTCGCTTCAGTTGAGGAAAGCATCCTTCATCCGCTCCATCACAATCTCTGAGAGAAACTGCTCCTTGAAAGCTCAGTGAACCTCTCCCAAGTAGGCCGGAACCCAGTGCCTAGCCTTCAAGTAGTTTTCCCACCATAGAGCTGCGTCTCCCTTGAGAAGGTGAGTAGCACACTTTACCCACTCCTGTTCTGGAACATCAGCAGTCTCGAGCAGCCTTGAGATCTCACGGAGCCAATCATCCGCATCAAGAGGCTCGGACACATCAAACTGACGAGGACTGAACTTGAGGAAGCTCTTGATGTCGCCACGCTTGGGAGGTGGAGGAAGTGGAGTGAACTCGTTCCTTCGGACGCTCTCCTCAAAGCGCAGCTGGTTCTCTTGCATTGCCGCCAAAGCATTAGCTATGCTTGACAATGTGAGCCCGATTCGAGGAATGTCCTCCTCGGTCCCAGTGGAGGAGCCATCCTGTCATTGATGTAAAACTCAAGTCAGTACTATAAGGGAGAATGATAATAATCCAAAATAGTACCAAGATGGAGTTAACCAAGATTAAAGGATACAATTTACTGAGATGATATGAAAATATCAACAAAGTTCATAGCGCCTCAAAGATATTAAGCATATCGCACACGACTGAAAAGGAGTGTGGTACACAAACATATCAAAGAAAAATTTTCCACAAATTTCGGCATTAAAATACCAATAGATGCGCAAAATTACTTAACGAATCAAGATTAGTGACTCTACCGATCCAATATACAAAAGCAAATGATACAAGTAGTGGTATGGTCGCGACTCCATCCCGCACTCAAATCATTACTCCGCACATGAACAAGTGGAACACATATCCTAACCCCTTCTTCTCACGACGAAACCTAAAGATTGGTACTACGGAAACGAACACCCCGAACAAGACAGCGTCGGTTACAAAGAGGAAGATAGATCGCGTCGGTTTACAAAAGCCTGTCGGTATGGAATGTACCAACAGTTGATAACCAAAGGCAGATAAGATAACAACTTGGATGCAACAGATAGACAAGGGATTACACACACACACACACACACACACACACACAACCTATGGTACTACGGAAACCCAGAACACGTGAATCCTAGTTTGAACTTTGAGACGAGAATTGAAAACGTTGCACTTCCTTACCAGAAAAGGGTGGGTGGGAGGGTAAGAAGAAAAATGAAGCAGTCCTACTCTCGCGTTTTGTTTTTCCCTATATACATAACTACTAAAATATTTGCTAGACTGACAACGACCGTTTGGCTGAAACCCTGAAGGTCGGGATGGCTCTGATACCAATTGTAACTACCTCGGTGAACTACGCTCCTAGATACAAGCCTGGATGAGAGATAGCGGTTGAAATAGTACGGTGGGGCCCCAAAAGCCACTCACTGGTAGTCCTTTCAGACGTCCCAACCGCTAACCTCTCAACGGGACTCAGAGGCGTGGTAGTGGCAGCGAAGGGATCAACTACGTACACAAGTGGGTATGTACGCAAGCCACCATACAAGAGTACATCACAGCCATCCCATCTAGAAAGAAATGAAATATATAGCAACGCCATACGGCAAGATTCAAATGACCTAGATAGATCTATATTTTAGGATAACTCCTCATACAACACACATCGGTATCATGCGGCGGCAAATGTAATCCGATGCGGATAAGAAGCAAATCGGCATAAGATGCCATAGAAATAAGCACATCCCAACTACAGGTCTCACGGATCCCCGATCCCGGAATCTCTACACCAAACGTTCGATGCCCACATCATCGGCTTCTTCCACCCAAATCACGAGAAGGTACATTCATCTGAATCAAGAATTTATCGTGTGAGACCCTAAGGGTACTCAGCAAGTCTTAATGCCTCTAAAGGTGACACAACCTGGGGTGACGCAATTGCAGCAAAAGATAAACCCTAGCAATTCTACAGATAATCGCTAACCATCCGCCTAACCAATGATAGACGGATGTCCGTGAATTTAAATACAACAGTTATAATGGTAATCTCATCCGATCCATCCTCCTCCCTGCTTACCAACAAGGAAGCGGACGAACAACCTCCATCCGTTGGCAATTTTATTAACCATTCCATGAGTATTGCACTATTTACTAGTCAAGTTACTTTAGTCAGATTAAAAGCGGTACTTTAGTTATGCTTGTCTATGATCAAGAAACTGTGCTCCAAGTCGTCCATATCCGCGGACACGGCTTTCAGAAAGTTTTACCGGCGGGTGCACCAATAACAACACACTCGATCAACCTCGGAAAAACCAAATCAAAACCCAACGAGGCTTTCATTGAACAATCACAAGATTCAGAAATATTTGAGGGCCACCCTTAAGTAGATCCCGCGGAGTAAGCAAGCTCGAGACGGCCTCAAGTCTGCGACAATGGTCGTGATGGGAACCCCAAACGGGCTTGTCGACACCGCGTAATCACTCCGCTTCCAACGATACGATGTGCAAAGACTCGCACAATCGTAAATAAAGCGAGAAACCATGGCATAAGTACAGGATCGTAAATAAAACCTCAAACTAGTTTGTGGCCCCAAGAAATAAGACAGAATCAAGCTCCGCTGGGGGTCCCATATACCTCCGGATGTGGATAGCGCGATAAAACAAGGAACATGAATCAAGTACTGGGTCTTACGGGACACAAGTGAGCAGGGAAAAACCAAATAATGTATATTGCTCACCTGCCGCTTTTTAGTTATCCCGAACTACTCAAGTTTAAGTTGTTTAGGTACCTCATTATTCATCGACTCACAAACAAACCCACATGTTACTCTACTCGCATGGCTCAAACAACTCCTATAGTAGTGGCTCATGGGATGGAGGAAACAAGCTTGGTGGGGTTAAAAGTAAAGGCTATGCATACTTGGATTCAATTTAATGCAATCGCGACTCTATGATGCAAGAATAAGATAGAGGCAATAGGTATTGTATGCAAGCATGTGGTAGTGCTTGCCTCTATCTCTTGAAGCAAGGGGGTAGTGCTCCAGAAAACCAAACAAACAAGGCCAACATGAATATAATGATGCACAATTTACATGGCAAGTAAAGTAGCATGGCATGGGTGAGGTGTGGGGAACAAGAATATAACATTTAGTTGGTTTTAGAATCACATTTGTTGCCATAACAGTTGTTAATCATTATATAGTTATATGATGCATGCTGCAATTGAAGTCATGGATAGCATAAACATAAAGGTCTCACGAAAGTCATGATCATTTTAGACTACTTATTTGCTCAATTTGGAATTACAAAACATTAGTTATGATTTAATGAAAATCCAGTGGCAATTGATGTAATTACACTAAACTTGGAATTTTACTTGTGCAAAAGTCAAATTAGATGGCATATTTGAATTCCCCTCATCTTGCTGATATCCAAACATATATTATTTGTCAAATTTGGAAATAGTATGTGAAAGTCATTAAAACTGAATTTGAATTTGGAATTTTGAATTTATTTAACAAAATTTGAATTCAAACTGCTCGAACGTTCTACAGCTCACAGCTGCCTTTGAGCAAGTCGCAGGGAGTTTCTCAGCCCTGGGTTTTCTGACGCCATTGGAGAGCAAAAAGCTGACCATGGGTTGATGGTTGCAAAGATCAGAGCCTTTTGTAAAAATACCGGCGTCAGTGGGGGCCACAGGGACCGCGAGTTGAGCAAAAAACTGGCGGGGTTATGCGCAAAAGAATGCATCCGCGACCTTGTGGATCTTCCTCTGAATCCTAATCAACCGAAGGCGTGTGTGCAGCGCTGCTGCTGAGGAGGGTTGAACCTGCGCCTTCAGCCCGCTACAGCTACCGGGCTCTCGGGTTGGTGATAGGAAGAGGCTAGGCGGCTAGGTAGGTGTGGCGCGCAAGCTTGAGCACTCGCCGCCACGGGCCTCCGAGGGCGCCGACGAAAGCAATCGAAGCATCGAGGAAGCGCCAGGGGGGTTGTCGGGGAGGTCGTGGGCTCACCGCGGGCGTCTTTGGCGTGCTCGGTGCAGGCAGGGTGGTCGCGATCCACGGCCGAGGCGGCCGTAGCTAGGGTTTGCGTCGGCTGCTGGTCTGGCGCTCTGGTGCGTCTCCTCCTCATTGGCGGGGTCTTGGGCGATCTTGGGGAGTGGCTGGTCTTCTCGACAACCTCGCAAAGACCCTTCTCGGCTAGAGCGATAGGCGGTGGTAGATCTGGCGTGGCGAGCCGGTGGCGAAAGGGAAGGAAGGAGAGGCAGGCTCTTGGGGTAGATCCTGGGGTCTGGGCGAGGCGAGAGAGGTGGGGATAAGAACGCCGGGGAAAGAGGCTAGCGTGGGGAGGGTTAGCTGCGGGGTGGCGTTGGTCACCTCCACATTCACGTCTTTGCGCGGGGCGAGGATGGCGTGGTAGAGCTGGAAAGGGAGAGGGGCCGCGGTGGGGTAGGCGTCTAGGGAGGCGGCAGTGGGGTAGGGCGCGAAGAGAGGAAAAGAGGGAGGGGAATGGTCGGGCTAGGGCTAGGTTGAGGGTGCCATGCCGTGTGGGGCAGCTAGGGGTCGGGATGGGGCATGACAGGGGCTAGAGCTGGGTTGGAGTGTAGATGAACAAGTATGGGAGCTAGAAGGGAAGAGGGAGAGAGGTTGGTTTAGAGCTAGGTATGGGGTAAGGGGGATCAAGCTAGAAAAAGGGGAGGTAGGTTTTGTTTGGGTTTAGTTTAGAGGTAGATGTAGAATAGGAATTATTTTAGGATATATGTAAAATTAGGGTTTAGTTTTGGGGGGATGTTGATTAGAGGGTGAAGGTAGCTTAGGGTTTTAGGTTTAGCTAGAGGATAGGTGGCAAGAGTGGGAGTAGGGCTTTGCTAAGAGAGGTAAGGAAAAAAAAATGGAGGGGATGCTAACTTGCCCAAGCATGCTTCAAGCACAAGCTCTAAACAAGCTCAAGCAAGAAAAAGGAGGGAGAGGGGGAAGAAAGATGGCCATATGGTGGTGGGGTTCTACTCTAGTTCATGCATGATCCAATTTAATGGCCTAGCAAGAACCAAGGGGGAGGGATTGGTTGGAGCATGCCCAATAGCACATGTGGGTGCATGGGGTAAGCTAGAGGGGAGAGGGCTAGGGTTGATACACACAAAACAAGATCAAACAAAGAGGAAAGGATCCATTTAGGAAACAAGCAAAAACCAAATGCTAGGGCAAAGGTGGCTATTGCATGGCCCATGCAGAATTATTAATGCCACAATTATCCTTGTTAGAACAAGGATATTGATATGGCACTATTCATCTCCATTCCAAAATGTGGACAATGGCCAAGCAAGGATTATGGGTGGATCCAACCAACAACATGGGCTAGAGATAACTCAATAAAATGCCAAGCCCATATTATCGGATGGTGGAATTATAAGGTGGTGACAGATAAGGTGGTGGAGTCAAAAAGAGAGATGCCCCCAACTCAACTTGGGCATTTAACAATTTATTAAGAACCAAATACAATATCAAGAGGCAACTACCATTAATCATGCACATGAGATAAGAACCAAACAAACAAAAGGTTTTATATGATGCTCAAATGCAAGGGGACATGATGACATGAGCATGATGTGATGATGATGCAACAATTATATGTTGGAAGTGGCCCATTTATTATTAAGACATGTAGCATTACAGGGTTAGACAATGGGATGCTACACTAACATCGACCGATCCTCGGGACCGGAGGTACTGGATGGCGCCAAGCATGCCGTAGTTCCACCCGTCCTGACGCGAGCAGCCAGTGTGTGCCCGACGTGGATCAATTTCAGCGTCGGCGGTCCTCGAGCGGGCTCGAGCCGCAGCCTCACTCCGAGGCCGCCTTGGTCATGAAGCGGGGAAGGTAGCGATTGACGCGCCCGCCCAAGGAACTCGCCTCCTCGGTCTAAACGAATGCCCCTTCGTGGACGCGGTCGCTTCCACAATGGCCCTAGCCGCCGATCGCCGTGTCGTCGAGACAGCGACGATGTAAATGCCCTTGGCCTTCTTGCTGCCTTCCGTGGGCGGCGACCTCGCCCACCTTCCTCTTACGGAAGGGTCCTCCTCGCTAGCGGCGGAGGGCACCTTGGCCACCGTCGGGTGGCCCATCTTCTTCACTCCGGTCCTACGCATCGAGACAACTCAGTAAAAACAGTCAAAATACTAAGAGAGAAAGGTGAAGGCCGAGTGCGCTTACTTGGCGAGGAATGAAACGCATGTCACGAAGGCGGCCGGTCTCTCCAGCTGGGCCCAAGCGGCGACTAAGCCCAGTTCAGGGCCCAGGATACGGATGGCTTCTTCGACGTTGAAGTAGCGGTTGGTGCCTCCGGGACGCCTTCGGCGGAGCCCTCCTCGCGAAGTGGAGCTGCCGCGGCCGGAGCCTCCTTGCAAGGCGAGACTGCCACGTTCGGGACCTCCTTGCGAGGCGAAGTCGCTCCAGCTGGAGACTTCCCCAGCCCGGAGACCGGCGCGAAGGGCGGAGGCATTGAGGCCAGCGGTGCCTCCATGGATGGCGCATCTAGTGCGGTTGTTGCCGGGGCCGCCTCGTCACCGGCCGAGCTGTGAGCGTCGGAGCTGCTCGCTGAGCGCGGCGGTGAGGCCATCTTCGGCGGCTTCGTCTTCCTCCTCAAGGGGGCCCTCGCCTCTTTCTCTTTCTTCTTCTTCGCGGAGTGGCTCGACGGGCGAGGTGGTCTCGAGTTCCTCGTCATCGTGGCGCCGAGGCCTCCTGCCGCTCGAGTTCGCGCCAGCGTTGCCCGCGGGTCTTCGGACGGTGGCGATCTCCTCTTGATTTGTCCTCGTCGTCCTCGTTACCCTTGGCGAGGCGACTCGCTGCCCTGGCGGTTGGCGGAGCTCGTCATCGGCGGGTGGTAGCCACCCTTCCACCACTTGGAATAGCTGCGTTAAACACGAAACAAAGTTAGAATCACCGCGACTGCACATGCTGCGACTGCGAACAAGATAAAATAATTACCGTTGGAGCCGGACGCTTCTCGGTGTATGGAGGAACCCGGCTGCGCATCCGTGTATGCCGCCTGGTGATCCTCTTCACGCCAGAGGTAGTCCTCCGGCTTCCACTGGCGAGGCAGGCCTTCGTCGAGTCTCCTCGGCCCGTCTTGGTACATGTAATGCTCGCGTTAGGCGGAGCGAACGCCGCCAAGCCAGCAGTATAGGTTCACCGTCTGAGCCTTCTTCTTCGCCGCGGATGGTCTGGAGCATCTCCGACGACCATCCGGTCGTCGGGAGCTTGACGACTGGAGGTTGCGGCTCGAACGGTCCGCCGAGTACTGTGGGATCGCCGCCTTCGCCTTGGTCGCCTCGGTCACATAAACCAAGACTTTTTCGATCGCTCACGCTTTGGCGGCGGCATCAGGTCGAAGAAGGAGGCTTTGGATTTGAGTTGGAAGGTTAAGCCGCCCGCGGCTAGCATTGGGCCGCCCGCCTCTTCGCGGCTGATCCGTCCATGGAACAGATCTTGCCACAAGGGAAAATAGGGCCGGCTCAAGTAGCATTTCGCGAACGCCACGAAGATGGCGAGTTGCTCGATACTATGGGGACCCAGATCCGAGGGCTGGATCTCGTAGTAAGCGCTTGAAGCGGAAGAGAAGTGGGAAACCCTAAACCCTCGAGGTGACTAGTGAAGCAGATGAACTCTCTCTCGCGCGTGTTCGGGTCGTTTCCGCTGCGAGATTCGCCATGACCGGCCGCAGGATTCGGCCTCCTCGAAGGAGGCCATTGCTGGTGCACTTGGATCTACCCAAGGTTCATGGAGAGGCCATGGTGAGATTTGCTTGGAGGCGGAAGATTGCGGGTCGATCGATCGCGGGATCAACAGACGGAAGATGTGCGTACTCGGAAGAAATGGTGGGCGGTTGGCTTTCCGATAGCCTACCATTCCTCTTATATAGCAGCTGCCCGCCAAATTAGGGGCCGTTCTGCCGATGATTACGCCGAAGTTACCGCGGTTACCTTAACGGCTAGTTTGACACCTTGACGGTCCGCCTCCTACCACCCGCCACGAGTTACTCGCCGAGGTCGACCGTTGGTTCGACTCACCAAGACGCAACTCGTTCGCCGGATTTTTTCTTCGCAGGAGCCCGCCGATTATTTGGATGCCAACGAAGCCGTATACTCGATCGGCAGCCACCGCGCCTAATCAACGACGGCCTCGGGGACTACGATGGGGATATGCCTCATCGGGTATCCTCGCGGGACGTTCCGACCGCCCAAGGCTGGCGAGTGCTGCGAGGCGAGTGGATCAAAGCCCGTCAAGGCACCAGCGATCGGAGGTCAAAGGCCCAAAGTAGTAGATAGGCCCAGTCGGTCGATTAAACGATTGACAAAGTTGTAACAATCGGTTGAGATATGTAAACCCTAGGGAGGTGAGCCTATATAAACCTCCCTAAGGGGTGAGTAGAGACACGTTCCCTCATACACCCAAGCAACTCGCCGCCTAGTCGCCATTGTAAACACCTCCATAATACAATCTAGCAGGAGTAGGTCTTTACCCTCCGGGGGGCCGAACCTGGGTAAAACCCTGTGTCTTTGCCCTCATCTCGCACCGCAGATGGCTGGCCGCCCTTGCCCTTCGTTCTACTACTCGCTGCCGATTGCAGCATCTGCCGTGGTCATTCCCTCGACAGGATGCCCATGCCGGATAAAGGAAGGCTATAGTGGAGTCACCAGCGTACCCGGAGCCTTGGAGTGCAAGATACACAAGACTAGTAATAGACGGTGTAGAACTCTATAACCTGTCCGGCTAGGACTTTTCCTCAGAACCCTAGGACCTGGCGACTATATAAGTCGGGCCTATGGGAGCCTTTAGGGCATCGTTTTACATACACCTCGCATAGCGAACCTAATCTCTGTAACTCGGCGTATTGCCATTATAGTGATTTATAGCAGGAGTAGGGTTCCGCCACCGTTGTGCGATCTAAACCTGGGTAAGCTGTGTTACCTCGTACCCGTCAACCGTTCGACTTACCCCACGTCTCTAAACATGAACTGTGAGGACCCCTCGATAGCGTACTCGTCGGCAATACCACGACAGTTGGCGCCCACCGTGGGGCGAGAGGCGCTTCAGGCTCTTCAGCGGGCGAGGATCAAGATCTTCGCAGGAATCGGCGAAACTGTAGCCATCGGTCGCGTTCTCTTCTCCGGCAACGTTCCAATCGTCCCCCCCCGACGAGTTCTGGATCCCGGCGAAGACAAACCCTATGCGGTGTTCGATCATTCCTATCGGAGACATCCACCTCTTCATAGGCGAAACCGAATTGGGCACTAGTTCCCTGGGAGTCGGAGGAGCATCAAGACCCGCACGGACCGCCTACGGGCAGGATACATTCGCGGAAGGATCGATGTCGGATCTCTCCTCGGAGTTTGCCGGCAAAGATCGGAAAAATTCAAGGCCCGCACGGACCGCCTACGGTCAGGATACATTCGCAGAAGGATTGATGTCGGATCTCTCCTCGGAGTTTTCCGGCAAAGATCGGAAAAATTCAAGACCCACCCAAACCGCCCCTGTGCAGGATATAAAGGTGGAAGATCACTGCAAATCCGCCGGCTTTGTCCGTAATGTCGGACAACAGATCCAAGTTCGTGGTGGTTACCATCTTCGATCGCACGCTCGTTGGAGAGGCAAAACCCCCGCGATTACCTGGCCAGGTGGCTCCGTATATGAGTCGATCTGGCCAACTACCCCAATGATGATGCCATCTATCACTTTGTGGAAGGACTGGACCATGGCACGCTTCTCCGACATTCTCTAAGACGGCAACAGGCGTCAGCGCCTCACCTTTGAAGGCATGGTGAACACCGTCAACAACTACGGATCTTTGAGCGGCTCGGTGGCAGCTTGGGCTCGTGGACGAGCCCTCCAATCCAGCCACCTCCACCACCGCCTCCGGCCGCCATCGTCGCAGCAGCACCACCACTTTCAGTCATCATCGAGGCCGTTGCACCTCCACCGCCCGTCATCGAGGAAGTCCTGGCACCCTCCGACTCTGTCATTGACGTGCTTTATGCTGATTTCAGTGCAGATTTCGAGGAAATAGACTTCAGTCCAGAAGAGATAGACTCCGCTATGCAGGAGATGGAGGAGGAGTACTCGCACGACGAGCAAGCTAATAACACCGTCATGTCTCGAGGGGTGTTCGTCACCATTGGGACAGCGATGGACGAAGACCAGCCCGGGCAAGCTCCGCCTACGGCACTGGATAAGGGGAAGGGGCCACTAATTGCTGATGACATTGATCGCGCAAAGGTCATGCCGCCTCCGCCTAACCCAGTGCAGCAGCCGCAGGAACTCGGCACCGATCCAAGCAACAACAACACCGCGAACTTGCTGCCTCCAGCATCCACGTCGGCAGCAGCCCATGTTACTCCAGCTGATAGAGTGATGTACGACAATCTCCTCGTTGAGCCCCTAACTGTTGATCATATCCGGAACGTGACTCAGCTTGACGAGAAGCGCCAGCAGCTGCTGGAGGAGGCGCAAGCCATCGCGGAGCAAGGCGCTAAACTAGATCGAGATCTGGTTAACACGCAGAAGTCCATAGAAAAAGCAAGAGCAATGGAGGCCGAGTACAAGACTCTGCTGCAACAGCAGAAGGCTAAGAAGGCTCCGGCTCGTGTCATCAATGATCCTGGTGTACGGCGCAACCTAGGATGGGCTCCCTCGAAGCCGGAACAGGCCAAGCCATACATTGATAGTGAAGGCAAGTAGGTGATGCCCACCCCACTCCTTAACCTCGCCGTCGCCAAGACCCTTCTGGAGCAGGATAGATCGCCTGGGGCAGTAGAGCAGGTCTACGACCTAGTGGCCAAGGCGGTAAAGCAGCAGGAACAGGCCACCTCTCAAAGGCTTGAGTCTGACCCAGCGCTCTGCCGATCTAGCCAGTACAAACCGCCAAGGGACAGATCTCCTCAGGATGTTGGATCGCGGACGGGTTCATCAGAATGAAGGCGGAGGGATGCGCGCAACAGGAAGGATGCTATCCACATATCCTCCAACCACGGAGAAAGATCCCAACCTCGCCGCCCATCGCCACCGCACCGATCCCCCCGATGTCAGGAAGAATACAAGACTCACCATTGTACGAATATGCCCCCTCCAAAGCAGTGCGGCATCGTCATCCGCGACAACGCGGCACAGACCCGTCATGATGGAGAGCGCCACCAAGGACATAAGAGAAGGTCACACCATGACCCTCCGCGTACGGCAAGCAACTGTGATAGGCGTGGGGCGTCGCAGGAGGGTAACAGCAAGAAGGCTAACCCACCGCCACCTCCGCCTCCGTCACCACCAAGAAGTCACCATGACGGAAGAGGCCCGCGTCGTTCACGCAGCCCATCCCCTGTTGACAACAAGAAGAAGAACCCGGAGCCATACGATGCACGTTCCCGGATCGATAAGATCCACGAGGCCCGGGAAGGACCATACCTGGGACCACGTTGCTTTGGACACCTGTCGGTCCGCAACTTACCCCAAAGGTTTCCGGATTGACAAGACCATCAAGCCCTATGACGGCACCGCCAAGCCCGCCACATGGTTGCAGGACTACGGCAACGCGGTGGAGATTGCCGGAGGCAACCCCAACGTCGCCGTCAAGTACCTCCCATTAATGTTGGCGGGTACGGCCCGTCAATGGATCGATGACTTGCCCGAAAAATCTATCTACAACAGGTTGGACATGCAAGAAGCGTTCACCAAAAACTTTGAGGGTACATACAAGCGTCCCTGCACTGTGGGCGATCTACAGAGGTGCGTGCAAGAGAAAGATGAGACATCTCGCGCCTACCTCTCCCGCTGGCTGGACATGAAGAATTCCTGCGCAGGAGTGCATGCCCAGACCGCCATGGCCGCCTTCATCAATGGATTGGAAAGAGGCACGTTACTCCGACATAAGCTAAAGCGCTTGCAGGACAATCATCAGCTTGACTTGAATCAGATGATTCAGTTAGCTAGTGAGTTCGCAGCTGCCGCCGACGATGCTCGTGGCTCCTTGCCGGCAACAGCCGTTCCAACCCAAGCTCGGAGGAACAGCAGCACAAAGCGGAAAACCGCTCCAGAAGAAAAGCAATCTACCGACATGGTCGCCATGACTTTTGCAGGACGAGGAGAAGGCGGACAACGTGGCCGAGGAAGGGGAGCAGGCCGTGGGCAGCAACAAGGAAGTGAAACCAACTCGGCGCGCTCGCATCCCCCAAACGCGTACAAAGTACGCGATATGCCGTGCCTCGTACACCTCGATGTCAACGGCAAGGCCACCCATACCAATCGACATCAAGTTCGTCAACGACCTCAAGGAAGACCGAGTCCGCCAAGCGAAGTCGGAAGAACAGAACGTGAGGCAAGGGCAAGGGGAAGAAGAAGGAGGAGGAGTACAAGGATTCAAGTGACATGGACGAGGACGTTGACCCCAAGCACGCCGCCAAGAGCGATGCCAAGGGCAAGAACCCCTTCGCAAAGAAGGCCCCAGTCTACCACACTTTCCTTGGCACCCCCACCGTCCGACAACAGAAGACCTCTCTAAGGATCCTGATGGCCACTCTCCCCCCCATTCCCCCAATACTTGCGCTGGTCGGAGGTTCCAATCACTTGGGACAGGACGGACCACCCAGACCTTGTGCCCACGGAGAACCAATACGCCATGGTCATCAACCCATTGATTGACGGCGTGGAGTTCACCAAGTGCATGGTGGATAGTGGAAGCAGCATCAACATCATGTACTTGGATACACTGCAGAAGATGAACTTGATGGAGGCAAACCTAAGACGGACCAACACCGTGCATCACACTTCAGGTAGCCTTTGGCGACGTTAATAATTACCGCCAAGAGCGCATGACCTTTGAGGTGGTCCCCTTCAAGAGCGTGTACCACGTCATATTCGGCCGCGACATATTACACACGTTCATGGCCAAGCCATGCTTCGTCTACAACAAACTCAAGATACCCGGACCAAACGGTGTCATCACCGTATCCAAAAGCTTTACCAAGGCAAGGGACTGCGAGATCAATGAAGCAGTTTCACATCCCAAGATTTTCCAAATCTTGTAATGTGAAAAAGAAATGAATAAAATAAAACTTTGTTGATATTCAGGGTGAGAAGAAACTTTTTGAATCCAATTGGAAACCTTCAAACCAATTTGGATCAAATAAATCCTAAAGGGATTTAAAAAAATAAACATTTAATAAAGGAAAATAAAAATATTTGGAATTACTATTTTGGATCTTTAAATAAAAGATTTGGTTTTCAAAAGAAAAATTAGATTTATAAATAAGGATTATTTTATGGAACCAAAATAAACCTTGGTCAAGCATTTGAAATAAAACATTTTGTTTAATAAAAATAGTAAAGGTTTATTTAAATAAAATAATAAGGATTTAATATCCAATTTTATTTAAATAAAAGGTTTTACCATTTTAAATAAAACATCAAAACTTATTAAATTATTTAAAATAAGTTTTCCAAGTGTTTATTATTTTCAAATTAGATTTCAAAATAAAGATTTTAATAAAACAAATCCTATTTGAATTATTAACTAAGGTCCATCTTATTTAATTATTAATGGACCCTAAAATAAAAATGTTATTTTATTTTAAACAAGTTTTCCAAATATCTTATATTTTCAAATAAAACCTACTGATTTGGTTTTGGAAATATTTAGTTTTCAAATGGAGATTTTATTAAATAAATCAAAACCTATTTGAATTAATAATCAAGATCTATTTTATTTAATTATTAAATATATCCTAAAAAGAATAAAATTATTTTATGTTATTTGGGATTTGGTTTATGTTGTTAAACAGAACCAAATTCAATTGAAATGTTTGGTGAATGTTTGATTTGTTGTTTGAATTTCAAAACAGAAAATAGAATCAGAAAAAGGAAAAACAATCAGGAAAGAAAAAAATAGAAGTGGACAGCAGCCCAGTCGGCAAGCCCACTAAGCCCAGTACCAGCCCACTCTCTTCCTCCCGCAGAAAACGTTTCGCACTCACTTACTCACCCACTCTGCGACTGACTGGTGGACCCCTTTCCCTTTCCCCCTGTCTCTCTTTCTCGCTGACAGGCATGCCCCACCTCTCCAGCTCATCTTCTTCCTCCCCGCGACGACTACGCCGGCCGTTTCCTGCCGTTGATGCCGCGGTTAAATTCGCCTTAACGCCTTCTCCATTACTCGCTGCGACCACGCACGTTAAAGCGCCCACTCCTCCTCTTCCTTTCCCCTCAGACTCCACGCCCTGAACGCCACCAGGCTGCCCTGAATCGAAGCAGCAACGCCACTGCTCCGACCACCGTTCCCAGCAAATCCCGGCGAGACCAGCCACCGCCTTGCCTCCCTGACCAAGCACACACATTCCCCACTCCCAGGCGCTTCTTCCTGTGCCATCCGTTCAACCGCGGGCACCCCAGAACGTCGTCTTCGACAAGCTCTGAGCGCCAGCCAGAATCTTCTCCGTCGTCCCTGTAAGCCTGAGACCGCCCTCTCGTTCATGCTCTTGCACTCGCCGCACTCGACTGCATCTAACCGCGCCTTTGTTTTCCCTCGGGGCGAACCACAACACCGCCCTCGACAACAACCAGAGCCGCCCGACGCCGATCCCCACTCCGACGAGTAATTCTGCTGGAACCAGAGCGCCCCTCGCTAGACAAACACCACCTCGAGCTTCACCGTGACCTCCTGAACCCGGTGAGCACCTCCCCTTCCCTTCTTGCTTCCTAGAACCGCCGCTAACCCACCGTCTGAGCGTCGCCGCCCCGGCCGCCGCACAACGCCGCCCATTGTTGACCAAGTAGTGGTGTCTGTAGGATCTAGATCGGACGCACACGATAGAAACTAGGCGAAGCGGTAAGTAGCGTATCAGCGCCGTGCGATGAAACTTAATCCAACGGCCCGCATCGCTCGATCCGTGCGAACCGGTACCAGCCAGTCATATTACGCCGCGTGGCACTGGGTGATTTAAAACAGATTTGTTTGCAAATTTGAAACCCTTGTAACTTTTGATCCACACGTCCAAAAATTACAAACTTTATATCAATGGAATCAGTGGAACAAGCCGTAGCCAACCATGCAATTTGTTTAGTAAAAAGTTTCTGTTAGATTGTTTGTTTTTGCAGAAACATTTGTATGCTAGTTTAGGTTAGAAAAATTATTCCAAAATGTTTTTAGGGTTGAAATCTTTGCAAGTTGGTTTGTGGTGAACCTACTGACCCTAGGAACCAACCCATGGATTTAAAAAGGATTTTGGTGTAGATTAGAATTGATTAAATGATTTAGCCCATTTCTAGCCAAATAAAAATATTGTTTTTGCTATGAAAACGTTTTTGGAGTAAAAACTTTGGAAAAATGATTGGATCAAACCTACTGACCCTAAACACCAAGTTTTGAGAAAACAACAACTTATTTGGTGAACAACATAAAGTTGTTGCTTTGATAAAAATATTTTCCACCACATAAAATAATGATTGGATTTAAAAATAGTTTATGGATAAAACCCTTTTGCAAATGACTTTGCCACTTTGAAAAATGACCACTTTTAACCTTACAAAGTTTAGAAGCCTAGTGGATACCACCTTTGCAAATAAAACTATTTTTTCATGCTTGCATGCATGACTTAGTTTCTCTTATTTTATGTGTGATGATTTGATTGATTGATTATTGGTTGGAATGCTAGTTGATATTGTGTTTGCTTGGTTGAATTGTAGTGAAGTTAGAAAAGTGTGAAACTAGCAAGATCAAGAAGTGAACCATCATTCCCTACCAAAAAGGCAAGTGACACTATCATTTAAAGTCCTACTATTTTCATTATACTTAGTGGATTTTGAAACATGCATGAAAAGAATTTCTATACTTATGCTATGCCAAATCCTAATAGGATACCTTATATATTCCTTAGTGAAAACAATGTAGTTGTAAAATGCTTAGCCATGCTGCATATTTTGAGAAGAGACACATGTTGAGATTTTATAAAGTTGAGAAAAGGACTTGTGTTTTTATGTAATAAAACAACGACTCAATGAACCACCTGGGTGGACAAGGATACTTTGAGTTTTGGAGAAGGTGGCAACAAAAGGAACCATGTCTATGGCAATCTCTTTGTGTTGTGCTCCAAAAGAAAACCACCTAGGAACTTAGAGATTGAACATTTTTCTCCAATTGTGGCTTTCGTGTACAACCACATGCTACTTATGGCTCTGGCTTAGTCAACTACATTGGGAAGACCCATGCATTGTCTTTAGGTTACTGAAAATGAGGACCTGGAATCCTACATGGGTACTGAAGACAAGCTAGCAATGGTGTATGGGAGGACCCTCTGGAAAGACTTCGTCACATTCTCAATCTTCCAGTACTCCATCTTGGTGAGTACCAATCCAGCGGCCACTGGTGGCAACAAGATGAGATTGTGACATGTGGGTAAAGTGTACAACTTCTGCAGAAGATAATAAAAATCTAAGTACTTAGCCATGTCCTCGGTTATGGACAATACTGAGCAACTAAAGCTTGAAGCTATGGGAAATCTCGACATTCCAATTTCTAAAAGAAAAACTTTTAATTGACAACAAAAGGCTTGATGCACTTGGGGGTACCAAGGAGCTCAAGAGACTTTCATAAAAACTTGCAGCACTTGGGGTTACCAAGGAGCTCAAGAGATTTGATAAAAACTTGAAGTACTTGGGGGTACCAAGGATCTCAAGAGATTTTGACAAAGACACTTGGTGGATTCCAAGGAGTTCAGAAATATTTGACAAAGGAACAAAACCATTTTGAAAAGATAGGATAAAGTATTGCTTTCTGCAAATGAGCCTTAAAACCCTACTTAGCCAAAAATGCATGAAATGATAGGATCCACTTATATACAACATAGTAGTGAAACTTGCCAATACAATTCAAATGTATTTACCCTTGTGGTTGTAACTTGTAATGTTGCAGGTTTGATTGATTTTAGTGAAGATTGATTGATTAGGATTACAAAGTCTACAACCAACATGTCTGCCTGTGGCACTTTGAAGATGAAGGACCCCATGTTTATAGTTATTCCGCTGTAATGTAATGTAATAGCAAAATGGGCTATGTAAGATGTAATAAAATTATGTTATTCCTGGTTATAAAGTTATATTATGACCTTTGTTTCTTGATATTACATCTTAACTGTGGATGCTAGCTATTGATCCAGGGACTAGCATTGTAAACACAGGGGACTCTACCTTATTTAAAGGTTGGGACCCTGACAGATGGTATCAGAGCATTGTGTTGCCTATAGGATTTGTAAACCTAGGATTGGACAAAAACCCTTAGAAAATAGGAGTTGTTCTTGTTCCAAAACTTATTTACAAAACAAACTTGTAAACTCTTTCCTCAACCACTTTGATTTTGATTCTACATCTCATCTATTTACAACTTGATGGAAAAACCTTCCCATGGCCAAAGACTACACCATGTGCAAAGGACTTCTTCAACATCTTAAACTCTAATGACTTCAACATCTTCAACTCTAATGACTTCAACATCTTTAACTCTAATGACTTCAACATCTTCAGCATATTCACCAAGGACTTCCAACTTGGATATCACTAAGGACTACGAGTGAGACAAGGAAATCTTGCTCAAGATTTGGAGACTGAGGAAATGCAAAATTAAAAGGAGTTCACTTCACTTGAAGTATTGTAACCAAGAGTTTTCTCCAAGGAAACCATGATCTCATACAAAAAGAATCAACCAAGAAAGATGGAAAGATCACAAGTGAACCATATAGATGGACCACCATATTTTGTTAAGTCAAACACACCAACTTATGTGGTGTAACAAAAATATTTTGGTTGCCTAATTATATGCATGAACTTTGATTGTTTGAGTGAAGTGTTTGGCTTGAGATTTCTTGCACATTGCTTGTGTGAATTGTAATGTGTGTAATTAGAACTATTTCCTTAGAAATATTTTGTCTATTCTAATCTCCATTCAACCCAAACAGATGACTACTCCAAGAGACTCCAACATCAAGGTTGATGACACCAACACCAACCAAGAGGACAGCATGAAAGAGCTCATAGCAACCCAAAACCAGTTGAACCAAATGAAAGCTCAATTCATAGCCAACACCAGTGGGGAAGATCCAACACTGCAAGGATTTTTGGAAACTCAAGCCCAATTGATGCTTAAGGTGACTGATCAAATGATCAACATGGAAAACAACTATTCCAAAAGAGTTTGTGACAACAAGGATGACAGAAATGTTATTCTAGATGGAGCACCAGCTTGCATTATTTGTGGAGACAAGGATCATACTTCCAAGGAACATGGTGATCAATGCCCCAACTGTGAAGAGAAACATCCAGTAGGCCAATGTCCCTCCTCTCAAGCTACTTTCTACCTATGTGAAGGAAACAACCATGTCCCTATCCAATGCCCCATCTATTCCATTGTCGAACAAAGGAAACAAGGTGGAGTGCAACAAATGATTGCAAACTATCAAGAAGGATCCAAGTCTACCAAGAAGATTGATGACAAAGGAAAAGGTCCACTTATACCTCCAAGCAAAACAACCCAATTCAAAGGACCAAAGAAAGGGCATATGAATTATCCAAAGAGCAATAGAAGGTCCAAGAAACATGTAGACATTCCTACCTACCAGATAACATATGAGCAACATGAACTAGATGCACTCCTAGCTTTGGAGAAACCCAAAAAGAAAAAGAAGGACAAAAGCCATGTGTAATGTCATAAATGTAAGGAAATGGGACACTATTCCAGTGAATGCCCAGAGAAACAGAATCATAAGGAAATTGGCCAAGTGTGGTGCAACAACTGCAAAGAGCTAGGCCATTATGCAGCAACTTGTCCACAAGAGACACGTAAAGAACTCAAAGATATCAACTGTTTCAATTGCAAACAACCAGGACATTATGCAAGCAATTGTCCAGAAAAGATGAAGAACAAGTTAAACAAGCCTATGAAGGATCTCAACCTTGGCCCATGAGTCAAGTGTGGAAACGAAGGACACAATGCAGATGTTTGCCTAGAGAAGTTTCCCCAAGATCCCAAGCAAGCCAATATGTAATTTAATTTAAAAAATTTAAGGGTGGTAGTACCCCAGTTGTTTTGAGCCTACTTGTAACCCTAGCCTTCCCAAATCTCGGGACGAGATTTATTTTAAGGGTGGTAGCCTGTCACATCCCAAGATTTTCCAAATCTTGTAATGTGAAAAAGAAATGAATAAAATAAAACTTTGTTGATTTTCAGGGTGAGAAGAAACTTTTTGAATCCAATTGGAAACCTTCAAACCAATTTGGATCAAATAAATCCTAAAGGGATTTAAAAAAAATAAACATTTAATAAAGGAAAATAAAAATATTTGGAATTACTATTTTGGATCTTTAAATAAAAGATTTGGTTTTCAAAAGAAAAAGTAGATTTATAAATAAGGATTATTTTATGGAACCAAAATAAACCTTGGTCAAGCATTTGAAATAAAACATTTTGTTTTAATAAAAATAGTAAAGGTTTATTTAAATAAAATAATAAGGATTTAATATCCAATTTTATTTAAATAAAAGGTTTTACCATTTTAAATAAAACATCAAAACTTATTAAATTATTTAAAATAAGTTTTCCAAGTGGTTATTATTTTAAAATTAGATTTCAAAATAAAGATTTTAATAAAACAAATCCTATTTGAATTATTAACTAAGGTCCATCTTATTTAATTATTAATGGACCCTAAAATAAAAATGTTATTTTATTTTAAACAAGTTTTCCAAATATCTTATATATTCAAATAAAACCTACTGATTTGGTTTTGGAAATATTTAGTTTTCAAATGGAGATTATATTAAATAAATCAAAACCTATTTGAATTAATAATCAAGATCTATTTTATTTAATTATTAAATAGATCCTAAAAAGAATAAAATTATTTTATTTTATTTGGGATTTGGTTTATGTTGTTAAACAGCACCAATTTCAATTGCAATGTTTGGTGAATGTTTGATTTGTTGTTTGAATTTCAAAACAGAAAATAGAATCAGAAAAAGGAAAAACAATCAGGAAAGAAAAAAATAGAAGTGGACAGCAGCCCAGTCGGCAAGCCCACTAAGCCCAGTACCAGCCCACTCTCTTCCTCCCGCAGAAAACGTTTTGCACTCACTTACTCACCCACTATGCGACTGACTGGTGGACCCCTTTCCCTTTCCCCCTGTCTCTCTTTCTCGCTGACAAGCATGCCCTACCTCTCCAGCTCATCTTCTTCCTCCCCGCGACAACTACGCCGGCCGTTTCCTGCCGTTGATGCCGCGGTTAAATTCGCCTCAACGCCTTCGCCATTACTCGCTGCGACCACGCACGTTAAAGCTCCCACTCCTCCTCTTCCTTTCCCCTCAGACTCCACGCCCTGAACACCACCAGGCTGCCCTGAATCGAAGCAGCAAGGCCACTGCTCCGACCACCATCCCCAGCAAATCTCGGCGATACCAGCCACCGCCTTGCCTCCCTGACCAAGCACACACATTCCCCACTCCCAGGCGCTTCTTCGTGTGCCATCCGTTCAACCGCGGGCGCCCTAGAACGTCGTCTTCGACAAGCTTTGAGCGTCGCCGCGTCTGCAACTTCTCCGGCGTCGTCCCCTGGTAAGCACAGACCGCCCCAGGCCCTCTCGTTCATGCTCTTGCACTCGCCGCACTCGACTGCATCTAACCGCGCCTTTTTTCCCTCGGGGCGAACCACAGCACCGCCCTCGACAACAACCAGAGCCGCCCGACGTCGATCCCCACTCCGACGAGCAATTCCGCTGGAACCAGAGCGCCCCTCGCCAGACAAACACCACCACGAGCTTCACCGTGACCTCCTAAACCCGGTGAGCACATCCCCTTCCCTTCTTGCTTCCTAGAACCGCCGCTAGCCCACCGTCTGAGCGTCGCCGCCGCCGGCCGCCGCACAGCGCCGCCCGTTGTTGACCAAGTAGTGGTGTCCGTAGGATCTAGATCGGACGCACACGATAGAAACTAGGCGAAGTGGTAAGTAGCGTCTCAGCGTCGTGCGATGAAGCTTAATCCAACGGCCCGCATTGCTCGATCCGTGCGAACCGGTACCAGCCAGTAATATTACGCCGCGTGGCACTGGGTGATTTAAAACAGAATTTGAAAACATATTTGTTTGCAAATTTGAAACCCTTGTAACTTTTGATCCACACGTCCAAAAATTACAAACTTTATATCAATGGAATCAGTGGAACAAGCCCTAGCCAACCATGCAATTTTTTTAGTAAAAAGTTTCTGTTAGATTGTTTGTTTTTGCAGAAACATTTGTATGCTAGTTTAGGTTAGAAAAATTATTCCAAAATGTTTTTAGGGTTGAAATCTTTGCAAGTTGGTTTGTGGTGAACCTGCTAACCCTAGGAACCAACCCATGGATTTAAAAAGGATTTTGGTGAAGATTAGAATTGATTAAATGATTTAGCCCATTTCTAGCCAAATAAAAATATTGTTTTTGCTATGAAAATGTTTTTGGAGTAAAATCTTTGGAAAAATGATTGGATCAAACCTACTGACCCTAAACACCAAGTTTTGAGAAAACAACAACTTATTTGGTGAACAACATAAAGTTTTTGCTTTGATAAAAATATTTTCCACCACATAAAATAATGATTGGATTTAAAAATAGTTTATGGATAAAACCCTTTTGAAAATGACTTTGCCACTTTGAAAAATGACCACTTTTAACCTTACAAAGTTTAGAAGCCTAGTGGAGACCACCTTTGCAAATAAAACTATTTTTTCATGCTTGCATGCATGACTTAGTTTCTCTTATTTTATGTGTGATGATTTGATTGATTGATTATTGGTTGGTATGCTAGTTGATATTATGTTTGCTTGGTTGAATTGTAGTGAAGTTAGAAAAGTGTGAAACTAGCAAGATCAAGAAGTGAAGCATCATTCCCTACCAAAAAGGCAAGTGACACTATCATCTAAAGTCCTACTATTTTCATTATACTTAGTGGATTTTGAAACATGCATGAAAAGAATTTCTATACTTATGCTATGCCAAATCCTAATAGGATACCTTATATATTCCTTAGTGAAAACAATGTAGTTGTAAAATGCTTAGCCATGCTACATATTTTGAGAAGAGACACATGTTGAGATTTTATAAAGTTGAGAAAAGGACTTGTGTTTTTATGTAATAAAACAACGACTCAATGAACCACCTGGGTGGACAAGGATACTTTGAGTTTTGGAGAAGGTGGCAACAAAAGGAACCATGTCTATGGCAATCTCTTTGTGTTGTGCTCCAAAATAAAACCACCTAGGAACTTAGAGATTGAACATGTTTCTCCAATTGTGGCTTTTGTGTACAACCACATGCTACTTATGGCTCTGGCTTAGTCAACTACATTGGGAAGACCCATGCATTGTCTTTAGGTTACTGAAAATGAGGACCTGGAATCCTACATGGGTACTGAAGACAAGCTAGCAATGGTGTATGGGAGGACCCTCTGGAAAGACTTCGTCACATTCTCAATCTTCCAGTACTCCATCTTGGTGAGTACCAATCCAGCGGCCACTGGTGGCAACAAGATGAGATTGTGACATGTGGGTAAAGTGTACAACCTGGGAAGATAATAAAAATCTAAGTACTTAGCCGTGTCCCCGGTTATGGACAATACTGAGCAACTAAAGCTTGAAGCTATGGGAAATCTCGACATTCCAATTTCTAAAAGAAAACTTTTAATTGACAACAAAAGGCTTGATGCACTTGGGGGTACCAAGGAGCTCAAGAGACTTTGATAAAAACTTGCAGCACTTGGGGTTACCAAGGAGCTCAAGAGATTTGATAAAAACTTGAAGTACTTGGGGGTACCAAGGATCTCAAGAGATTGTGACAAAGACACTTGGTGGATTCCAAGGAGTTCAGAAATATTTGACAAAGGAACAAAACCATTTTGAAAAGATAGGATAAAGTATTGCTTTCTGCAAATGAGCCTTAAAACCCTACTTAGCCAAAAATGCATGAAATGATAGGATCCACTTATATACAACATAGTAGTGAAACTTGCCAATACAATTCAAATGTATTTACCCTTGTGCCTGTAACTTGTAATGTTGCAGGTTTGATTGATTTTAGTGAAGATTGATTGATTAGTATTACAAAGTCTACAACCAACATGTCTGCCTGTGGCACTTTGAAGATGAAGGACCCCATGCTTATAGTTATTCCGCTGTAATGTAATGTAATAGCCAAATGGGCTATGTAAGATGTAATAAAATTATGTTATTCCTGGTTATAAAGTTATATTATGACCTTTGTTTCTTGATATTACATCTTAACTGTGGATGCTAGCGATTGATCCAGGGACTAGCATTGTAAACACAGAGGACTCTACCTTATTTAAAGGTTGGGACCCTGACAAGCAGCCATTGCAGAAGCTGTCCTTTACAGCGAAGAATTCAAGGAGATCCAGAGCAAGGTCAATGACTCAGAGATGCCCGCGTCGAAGAAGCAGATCTCCGACTCCGGTCCTGCGTTCAAGGCCGCCATCGAGACCAAGACGGTGGAACTTGTGGTAGGCGATTCCTCCAAGACCGTCGCCATTGGGACGAACCTAGATTCCAAATAGGAAAGCGCGCTCATCGAGTTCCTCCGTAAGAATAGGGACATCTTTGCCTGGCAACCTGCCGACATGAAAGGTGTACCTAGGGAACTTGCCGAGCACAGCCTAAACATAGGTCCAAAATGTAAACTAGTGAAACAACCTCTATGACGCTTCAGAGATGAGAAGAGACGCGCCATTGGCAAAGAGATAGCTAGGTTACTTAAGGCTGAGTTTATCCGAGAAGTCCTTCACACCCGATGGGTGGCCAATCCTGTACTTGTCCCCAAAAAGGGAACCAATGAATTAAGAATGTGCGTTGATTACACCGGCTTGAACAAAGCATGCCCCAAAGATCCGTTCGCTTTGCTTCGCATTGACCAAGTCATTGACTTGACGGCTGGCTCGGAACTTTTGTTTTTTCTCGATGCATACTCAGGATACCACCAGATCAAGATGAGGAAGTCAGACCAATTGGACACTTTGTTCACTACCCCATACGGCACGTTTTGCTATGTCACGATGCCCTTTGGGTTGAAAAACGCAGGTGCTACCTACCAGCGGACAATGCAACGTTGCCTTCACGACCAAATTGGTCGGAATGTTCACGCCTATGTGGACGATATCGCGGTGATGTCTAAAAAGTCAAACGACTTAATCTCCGACTTAAAATAAACCTTTGATAATCTCCGGAAATACAACATGATGCTCAACCCTAAGAAGTGCGTCTTCGGGGTTCTAGCCGGCAAACTGTTGGGCTTCATCGTTTCCCAGCGCGGAATCGAGGTCAACGCGGAGAAAATCAAGGCCATCTTAAACATAAACCATCCGACATGCCTAAAGGACATCCAACGACTAACATGTTGTGTTGCAGCAGTTAGTCGGTTCATCAGCCGACTTGGAGAGAAGGCTATGCCGCTGTACAAGTTGCTGAAGAAGGCGGACAAATTCAAGTGGACGGACGAGGCAGATGCAGCATTGAAGCAGCTCAAGGAGATTCTTTCCTCAGCGCCCATCCTTGCAGCACCCGAGCCTGGTGAGCCCCTGTTAATTTACATGGCGGCAACCAACCGGGTTATCAGCATCGTCGTCGTGGTAGAGCGGAGTTCAACGACCAGCTTACTATGTAAGCGAGGTCTTGACGGAGTCCAAGCAGCGTTACCCGCACTACCAAAATATAGCTTATGGAGTATTCCTTGCTTCATGGAAGCTGGGGCATTACTTTCAGGAGCACCCAATCACAGTAGTGAGCAAGACTCCACTGTCCGACATTATCAATAACAGCGACACTACAGGAAGGGTCGCGAAGTGGGGCATTGAACTTGCCGCCTTCGAGATCACCTACAAAAGACGCGACGCTATCAAGTCACAAGCCTTGGCGGATTTCATTGCAGATTGGACGGAGATGCCGGATGCCACTCCGTTGTCGGAACCAGAGTACTGGGTGATGCACTTTGACGGATCAAAGCTGCTCAACGGCTCGGGGGCTGGTGTATTACTCTGATCACCAAAGGAGACAAGCTACGTTCTGCAGATCCACTTCGAGGCTACAAAAACATGGCGGAGTATGAAGCACTCATTCACGGACTGCGTGTAGCCAAGGATATTGGCATCAAGCGCATAGTTTCTTGTGGAGATTCCGACTTGGTTGCCCGGTGGTGGCACCTGAATCGCGAAGCCTATGATGGCGGCATATCGCGACGAAGTGGACGAGATAGCCAAGAGCTTCTTGGCTGAAGTCAAGTATGTGCCTAGGGAGCAAAACGAGGCGGCTGATCTATTGTCTAAACTTGGATCGGGCGCAAGAAAATTCCCAGAGTTTTCCCGAGCATCTACGCACACCATCCGTGAAGGCGCCGACATCGACAACCGGATAGCTGATTCTTTCGTCAACATGGTGACAAAGACCCTCGGCTTGGACAAAACCGTTCATAGAATATCTCGAACACGGAACTTTGCCCGGCGACAAGGTCGAAGGCGAGATAGCGACGAGCAAAGGGTTATACCATAATCAATGGGCAACTCTACAAAAGGAGCACTACTGGTGTATACCTAAAGTGTGTTTCCCAGCTAGAAGGTATGTAAATCCTACGCGAAATCCATCTCGGAGATTGCGGGCATCACACCGCTCCTCGATCATTGGTCGCGAAAGCCTTCCGACAAGGATTCTATTGGATGACCGCGAAGGCGGATGCCGACAAACTGGTTGAAACATGCACAGGATGCCAGTATTATGCCCGACAACCACATGTCCCTGCTGAAGAATTGCGAACAATACCAATAACTTGGCCGTTTGCAGTCTGGGGGCTAGACATGGTGGGACCGTTACAAACGGCACCGTGTGTATTTACGCATCTGCTTGTAGCAGTTGACAAATTCACCAAATGGATAGAAGCTAAACCCATTAGAAAGCTTGATGGGACAACTGCCCTCAGGTTTGTCCGGGATCTAGTGGTGAGATTTGGTCTCCCACATAGCATCATCACCGACAATGGAAGCAACCTGTCACTCAGAGAAGAGGAGCCCTATTGCTGGGACAAAGACATCCGACTTGACCTTGCGTCTGTGGCACACCCAGAATCTAATGGACAAGTTGAGCGAGCCAATGGATTAATTCTGCAGGGAATCAAGCCATGTCTTGAGGCACCGCTACATAGAGCATCTGGAGCCTGGGTGGAAGAATTGCCATCTTCTTTGTGAGTTCTGAACTACACCTAACAGATCCACCGGCTACACCCTTACTTCATGGTATATGGAGAAGCCATCCTACCTCCGACAACCTCCACGATGCACCAAGAGTTGCCGCCACGAAGATGACGTGAAGAATCGACGCCTTGGTGTGGACCTTCTCGAGGAGGGCGCATTTTGGCATGCCAAAGATCCGCCATCTACCAGGAAGCTACACAGCTACCATAGTCGCCCGCGTCCGCATCGCTTCGTTTAAAGAGGATTTAGTACTCCGACTTAAGCAGAAGAAGTCACACAAATTATCCCCGCCATGGGAAGGACCGTTCATCATAAGCAAGGCGCTGCTCAATGGGTCTTACTACCTTGTCGACAATCGTGAGCTCAAGGATAGACTCAACGAGGATCATAGGCGTAAGCGACGTGACCCGGATGATGACTACCCGGAGCTTGATCGGCCATGGAAAAAAGCACAGCTACGTCCTTTATACACTTAGCATTTTTATCTAATCGTGTACCTCTTATATGATAAATGAAATAAACCTCTTTGGTTCACTCATATTGCTGAGTCTTTTACCTCCTTTAGTGTTCATTTTTGGATCATATAAAACTTTATGCACAAGCTTTGCGATTGCACTTGTGAAAATTCCGCCTACGGGCGTTAGCTTAAGTTTTCTGGTCTACACGTTCTTTGTTGTTTTTATGTGGATACTGGAGTAGTGACTTTTGGCACTTATTGTCGGCGATTTTGTGCTCAGGTTATTGACGGTGCCATTGGGCATCATCACCTAAGCGCATGGTTCCGACAATGAGTCTTCCGACTCACGAAAAGTCAAGCATAAGAACCAGAGTAACGGATAAGCCAGCACTTGCTTAAACAATATATACATACTGGGCATTAATTCTTAAGTAGCAGGATACGATAACCACTGTTTTCGGCCTTAAGATTACATCACCAAGTTTTTTCAATGCACACTACAGAGGTGAAACAAGAATAACAAAGTGTTTTTCACTCCTTGGGTGCAGGGGACTTGGAGGCCGCATCATCACCAGCCGGAGATTCACCTTCAACGTCACCACTGTGAGGAGACTCGGAGGATTCAGGGTCGGCGTTGTCAAGAAAGTTCCTGGGCACGAAGACGTCGACGTCCACCAACTCGGCAACCCTGGTGTCATAGCCCGCGAGTCATGACAAGATGGCTTCGTGATCGATCTCCTTGTCGTCATCTTCCACGTCGGGGATACCAGATGTCACCGTGTCGATGTCGGCACCTTCATAGTGTGCCTTCACCATGGACAATGCCATCCTAGCGCCAGCCCGTGCACATGAAGCTTTCCAGCTCGCGACATGCTCGGGGGCACGACGCAGAATCTCCGAGTACTTCACCACGGAGTCAGAGGCCTTGATATAAATTTGGAGGGGCTTGGCAATCTCCTTGGCTTGGGTGATGGCGGTATTGATGAAGTTGCCGGCAAGAATCATGCATTCCTTGTCCGAAGGAGGCGAGCGGGTTAAGCCCATAGGCGCTAAAAATTCCGACAAGAATTACATGAGTTCAATAAATTCTAAGTATCCAGACTACAGAGCTACAAGGCGGAGGACACTTACTGAAGATGTCTTTTAGCACGCTGCATTATCGTCCGCCAAAGATTCCTTCTCTTGTTGGAGGAGCTTAAACGCCACGCTATGGCGAAGGTTTTGCTCATCGGCAGCTTGCTTCTGATCCTTTAGGATCGCAAGCTCCTCCTTCAAGCGATTGATATCCGCGGAGGCGGAGTCCTGCAGGGCTTTCATGGAATCCTCGTGCATCTTCAGCATTTCTTCCCTCTCCTTCTTAAGGATCTTGTTCTCATTGTCCAGCTGCTGGATGTGCTTGGACTGCTCGACAATATCCTTGGCCTTGGCGACATGCTCTGCAAGTCGGAGAAAACAAAGTACACAGTGAGTACTCAAAGAAGGAAGGCACAAAAGTAAGATGGAAGTGCGCAAAAAGAAAACAGACTCTTGTTTTTGATGATCTGTTCCTTCAAGATGGTGGTTTTACCCTTTTCAGCTTCAAGGTCCGCGCGCATCTTCTGGTAATTATCGTTGGCCATGCCCCTCCGAGCATTCTCGTTCTGTGGAAACAAACACAAAGTCAAGCCGTTGTTTAGTCCGCTTAGAGCCTCTAGTCGGAAATTTCCCACTTAGATGCTCGGGGGCTACAGCGAGAGTTTTTAACTTAGCAATATGCTTATCTTTTCTTTAAGCATCTAGTCGGAGCTAATTCAGTTCTCAACTAGAAGCTTGGGGGCTACAGTATAAAGTTTTAACTCGGAAAATGCTTAGCTTTTCTTTAAGTATATAGTCGGAACTAATTCAGTTACAACTAGAGGCTTGGGGGCTAAAGCACTTAAAATTATGAAAACTGTGTATGCTACTCTTAACGCATCTAGTCGGAATAATTCATTCCATCTAAATGCTTGGGGGATACAGTGAGAGTTTTTTCTAACTTAGTCACTCTTAGAGCATATAGATGTAAAACCAATGGTTTTCCGTCTACATCCTCGGGGGCTACAGTGGGATAAGGTAAAGTAAAACTTACAAGTGCGATGATCTTGAGGTTTGTAGCACTCTCGGCCAGCAGCTTGCCAAAAGAAACGCTGTTACTTCGCAAGATATCCTCAAGACCGCACGTCGGAGATGACGACACTCCTCCAGGAACCATAGTTGTGCTACCCGACGTAAGCACCGGGAAAATAATCTTTGGCAGCTCCAAGGGTTTCTGGGGAGTAGAGGCGCCGCCTTCGGCAGAAGTACCAGCACCCACCACCGCCTTGCCGCTACCGATGGCATCCTTATCCGGAGCTTCAGCCATTTGAAGAGCAGCTCTCTCTTGCGTCGCCTGCTCGCCGACAATTGCGAGTTCGGTAGAGGCGCCAGAATCCACTTCCATGCCGGAAGGGCCTGGTGCCTCCTGGACTTGGGAGCTTGTCGGAGCAGAGGAGGGCTTGACGGCAGGAGTAGCAGGGGCGATGGCGGGGGAAGAGTCACAATGCAGCATATCTTTAATATTTCTAGAAGCCCCAAGAGTCTTGGAGGACTTCTTGAGGCTGGTTGTGGCTTTCTTCCTGAAACGTGCAAAACGCATAAGTACAGGAATAAGACAGATAAATAATACAATGTCGGAGAATAAGAAGCTTACACTAGGGGGGCGGTTTGGCAAACATCCCGGTGGCTTTCTTCTTTTCCGCCTCCAGGGCGGTAGTACTCTTTTTGGAGGCTCCACCCTCCGTCTTCTTCTTCTTGCCTCCGTCGGCAGCGTCAGAGGTGGAGCTCTTCCGCTTTCGCGCTAACGGGGCATCATCGTCGGACACGACCGTGACTTCCTTCATCTTGGGATCGTAGATTTGGGCGGCCAGGTTGCCCTCCTCTAGATCGCTAAGCTATTAACTGAGAAATCATCGTGTTAAACAAGATGATATTGGTAAGACGGAAAAACTGGAGTAATGTCATACACGGAAAATAAATACCTACCTTTGGGCACTTTACATTTACGAACATGTCGTAGGTGAGGGTGAAGCCACGCTTCTTGTCCTTCACCTTGACGATGTACTTAAGCCAGAACTTGACGGAGTCGCTCGAGAAGTTGTCCTCGGAGATACGGAGGATATCCCTTCTGTCGCCGGTGTACTCGTGCATAAGCTTCGTACGGTGCTGCAGAGGTTGGATCCGCCTGATGAACCAGCACATGGCTAGGTCCAAGCCGGTTAGACCCGTCTCTACAAACCACTCGATCCGCCTTATTGCGCGAGAAGTGTTGAGGTCGGAGGGAAGGGAGGCATGGGATCGCCATGTGGGGACTTCAGCGGCAGATCCATCCACGAAGTTCGGGTACGTTACTTCTCGGCCCGCCAAAGGAATGTCGGGGCCGTAGAAGTACGTCCGCTGCCAATTTTTGAATGACTCGTGGCCGACGATGTCGGGGAACCGCCGGCCAGGACGGATCTTGAAGCTTATGGTGCCGCAGTTTCTAAGCTCCTCCGTACTGTGTCCGGCTTCACGTTTGACGGTGAAGAAGTAGACAAACAAATCTAACCTAGGCCTAATCCCTAGGTAACCCTCGCAAAGTGCCGCGAAGTTGCTAAGCACTAGGATACTATTGGGGGAGAGGTTATGGGGTTGGACCTTGAAGTGATTCAAGACGGACAGGAAGAAGTGGGAGATGGGAAGAGAGACACCGCGTACCAATTGCGCCTTGAGGTATACCTTCTCTCCGGCTTGGGGAGAAGGGATCACCTCGCCGGCCGGCGCCGCCCGCCAGGTGAGCCCCTCCGTCGCGGGGAGGTAACCCTCAGCGACCATCTCTTGGATGTCGCGGCCGGTGATGTCTGAGCCGCGCCAGTCGCCTTTGTGCGAGTCTGACTCCTCTTCCAGGGGCTCCAGCGCCGCCAAATTATGGTCGCCGCCGGTGGTTTCTATCACCGCCGATGCGGGGATGACCAGACCCTCTGGGGGCACGACGACGGAGCTCGCCGGATTCGCCGCGGCTTCGCTCGATGCCGCCATTGATGGGGATGAGCTACTGCTAGCCATGGAGGAAGAAAAGAACGCGACTGGGGCAGAGAGTAAGGCTAGGGTTTCTCGAGGTTTTCGCGGAGAGCTCGAGGAGGCGCGCGGCTGGAGGAAGAAGACGATGACGCGAGAGAATGGGGTGAAAAAGTGGCAAGTATCCCACAGTTGCTATTTATCTTACTCTGCGTCAAGATTCGTGCAGCTAATCGAACGGTTGCCGCGTAGACGACGTGTTCGTGAACGTGCGCGGTAATTTCGCCACGTCTCCAACCGCCGCCGCCAACGGTTCGTATCGCTCGCGCGGGAAAAACGGATATGATTAAATTCTCTGTATGTGTGAGTTACGAGGCGTTGCTGACCTACAGCCTACATCGTCATAACTGACATGGTAGATGAGCCGTCCCATCGAAGATTCCGGCATGGACGGATTTAATCCGACAATGGGAGCGTACGATGGAAGATTCAGCGTTTCTCCAACTTACTTATAGAAGACGGAGAAAACTTTTGCAGGGTTCTTTGGGAGGACTACAAGATGTTGCTTGACGATTTGCCGACATCCATCTAGACGGAGCATTCTACGGGAAGAGGCAAGACGGCGCAAGATCTCGGAGTTCTCCGGGGGCTACTGTTGGGGATATGCTATATGGGTATCCTCATAGCATGTCTCTTATCCGACTAACCCGGGTGGCCCATAGTCGATAGTAGGGCCTATGGCCTGCTGGGCGGCCCAGTTAGGTGGATCCAGAAGGGAGGCCCATGCCAGATAAAGGAAGGCTACGGTGGAGTCACCAGCGTACCCGGAGCCTTGGAGTGCAAGATACACAAGACTAGTAATAGAAGGTGTAGAACTCTGTAACCTATCCGGCTAGGACTTTTCCCTGTAACCCTAGGACCTGGCGACTATATAAGTCGGGCCTATGGGAGCCTTTAGGGCATCGTTTTACATACACCTCGCACAGCGAACCTAATCTCTATAACTCGGCGTATTGCCATTATAGTGATTTATAGCAGGAGTAGGGTTCCGCCACCGTTGTGGGATCTGAACCTGGGTAAGCTGTGTTACCTCGTACCCGTCAACCGTCTGCCTTACCCCACATCTCTAAACACGCACTGTGAGGACCCCTCCATGGCGTACTCGTCGGCAATACCTCGACACAATAGTCAGTAATCCTCGATGATTTATTTTGCCTCAGAGTTCTTGTATCACTTTCATGCCATAATTAGTCTTGTTTTGTTGCAAGCATGATTATGACAGCTATTGCTCTCTCGTTTGTCGCTCCCTCTCTATTGCTAGCCTTCACTTGCACTGAGTATGTGCTCTACCTGTGCTTCCAACTCCCAAAAACCAATATTGCCAGCTGTGTCCACCATACCTACCCATTAGCATCATTTGCTACTTCAGTGCATATTCTATATGCCGTGTTTTCTTCCAAAATAAAATGTTTGTCTGTTTTGAGAAAGTTAGTTAGTAAAGCTCTCACGAACTTGATAGCACACTTTATTCCTTGCACTTGATAATTCTGAACCATTGTGACTAGTCCATGAAAGTTATATGCTTGCTTATTATATACTAGGAGTCAGAAGAACCGTGCTGTCACGGGGAACGCTTTTAACACTTTTTGGATAATTATATCCAGTTGATAATTTGCTCTTTTGTTTACGGATGTCGATGATGTGAAATAAAAGGGGAAGTTGTTAGTTCATGGAGTTCATACATTGTGTTAGAGAAACGCCTGTGACGCTAGCCTAAGCCATACTTAATCATGGTGGAAACTTGCAGCATCACTATAATGAGCATCTATGAAGCTTCCTCAATAAAAATCTATGCATATGGTCAATAAAAAGATTGTTGAGATGCTCAATGTCTGCTTGCCTTGTCATTTTGGTTATGGGAAAGCTCCTGTGCCATATGCAAGGGGTACCCCGTTGGCGGTTCTCGATGATATGCATGTATTTACAATGACAAGAACTTTCAGGTGACCAAAGTTGAGTAGCATGCGGAACGGCCCTCGTACTCAAGGGACTTGGGATTTCCAGTCTATGGTCTGTCAGGCATATGATTCAGAGTGGACCTCACTTTCACCTTAACCACATGAAGATGCCTATGATAGGGGCAATGAGAGCTCAAAGCTAATGAGTACCTTCCTTTCAGCATTAGGAAGCCTTTCAAATCTTCACAAAACCGTTTTCACAATTTTGTTGAGTCACCACTTATTCTATGAGCACCTTCTTGAGAGCATAGTTGTCATTCTTGTGTTTGTTCCAAAACTTGGTTAATTATGTCATGACTTTGATGCTTGTATCTCTGATATCTTTATCTCTAGTCTTCACTTGAACTTCAGAGGTGCCTAAGCATTTATATTGTGCTCTTCAAACAAAGGCAAGCGAGATACCACTCTATCATACCTTATTATGAGCATTGCAATGTTGCTTATGTTTATGTTTCATGCTACTTATTATTATTGAGTTGGTTTCTCTTCATAGCTTGCAATGACTATTGAGTAGACTTAGTTGCATACTCCTTATTATGAATTGTCTAAGCATCTACTCCTGTGCTGAGAATATTTACATCATATGAAGCAAAGTGTTCGTGAAAGTTCTTTTATCGCACTCAGTTTTCAACTGAATTGCTTGAGGACAAGCAATAAGCTAAGCTTGGGGGAGTTGATACGTCCAAAACGTATCTACTTTCTCGAACACTTTGCTATTGTTTCTTCTCTAAACTTGTGTGATTTGGATGCAACTAACATAGACTGACGCTGTTTTCAGCAGAATTACCTTGGTGTCTTGTTTTTGTGCAGAAAATGAACTATCAGGAAAAATCCCGGAAAATATGCCCAAAACTATTTCTCACCAGAAGATCCACGGAGCTAGAAGGGGAGACAGAGGGGAGGCCTAGGGGGGCCCAGACCCACCTGCATGGGCCCACCCGACCGCCTAGGGAGGTTTGGCCACCCAGTGCCTTCTCGGCCTCCCTCGCCTATAAGTTGCCTTGACCTAAAAGCAGAGGGTTTTGATAGTTTTCCAGAAGAGTTCCGCCGCCACGCCACCGAAACCAAGATTCGGATCCGAAACTCCGTTCGCACTGCCACGGACGGGAATTTGGAGAGGATCATCGCCATCGTCATCACCAACGCATCTCCATCAACCACCAATGTTTCCCTCATCCATGAGTGAGTAATCCCCCGCTGTAGGCTTGGGGATGGTAGGGATTGGATGAGTTCTATCATGTAACCGAAAAAGATCTGTTAGGGGCATAGTGACTAGTATCTCTATTAGTGCTATTTGACTTTGTTGCAACTTTTTGTGCTTAATGCTTGTCACTAGGGCATGAGTGCCATGATCTCAGATCTGAACTTATTATTGAATTATTATGATAGTATTGTTTGTGATCTTACCTGCAAGTTGTGTACACATATCATTGTCCGGATCCAAAGGCCCCAAAGTGACAGAAATTGGGACAACCAGAGGGGATGGCTGTGGTGTGAGGATCACATGTATTCACGGAGTGTTAATGCTTTGCTCTGGTGCTCTATTAAAAGGAGCACCTTAATTGCCAGTAGTTCTCTAGAGCCCCCGTTGTCACTTGCTGGCTGGACAGAAGATGTTGTGCAAGTTCTTATTGCGAGCACGTATGACTATATTTGGAGCACATGCCTAGGATTGTTTAGTACTTGGATGCTTATTATTATTTATCTGCAATGCCCTAGATCTTGAAGTTACATGTTTAGACTCGTCCATGCAACGCCCGTCCATCCATCCCTATGCCTACCGTTTTCGAATCCTCTTATCAAGTTATCGTTACTATTGCTATTGTTTTACTGTTGATGTTACTGCTACTGTTGCTTTGCTGTTGCTACTAAAAACTGTTGCTACTGATAAACTTCTGTGAGCAAGAACTATTTCCAGGTGCAGCTGAACTGGTAACTCAGTTGTTAAGGCTTGCAAGTATTCTTTGTCTCCCCTTGTGTCGAATCAATAAATTGGGTAATACTACCCGCGAAGACTGTTGCGATCCCCTACACTTGTGGGTCATCATCTCCCAATTCCTCCACACCCAATTTTCATTGCCAACAAGCTCGTTGTAGCAATGGTGCAAGGTAAAAGCTTTGCCACCATTATTCTTGTTGCATAGCTTGTAGAGGTCTTTGATGAGTGGACCATACTCCGTCACGGGCAATCCACTCGGTGGGTTGGTGTGCACCTAACCAATCTCCAATTGTGTCATGAAGCCGGCCACCTCCTCCTCCAACACACTACATATCATCAAAACAATAGAACTGTGTGTCTACAAATCGCCAACCGATGAGAGGTGAGGAGAAAAAGAAATTTTCTACCTTTCACTAGTGCAGAGAGGCCCATTGGTCCCGGTTGGTAAGGGGCTTTAGTCCCGGTTACCCAACCGGGATGGGGCAATCGGGACTAAAGCCCCAACCTTTAGTCTCGGTTGCCCCACCAACCGGGACAAATGGGGGTACACGTGGCGGTGTCAGAGCGCGAGGGGGGGTGGAGCATTAGTCCCGATTCGTAACACGAACCGGGACAAATAACCTTCTGCCGCGGCAGAGATTTGGCCCATTTCTCTGTCGCGGCAGAGAATTCATTTTGGCACATTTTGTTGCCGCGGCAGCATTCTCGCCACTTTTTGTGCCGCGGCAGAGAATTCATTTAGGTTGTTTTATTGTTTATTTAGTGTTTTGCACTTATCAATGAAGGAACCGTTATATTACACAAGATCATCATGACAATATTACATTCGATACACGGATCGAGTTCGTGCACTACATACAAAAGTTGCTCTTTTTACAATCCCTATTGTCTATACACAACCGAATAGTATTCCCCTTTTGGGTTTAGGACTTCTGCATCCAAGAATCCCGCCAATTCCTCCTGAATTGCTCATACGCGATCCTTTGGCAGAAGACCGTCCCGTAGACGTTCGATCTGTTTTAAAAAAGGAGTCACCTATATGAATGAAACTAAACACAATTTGATTGTAATTAAAAACTATAGAAATTGTTTACGTGGGTGGAGTTGCTCTAAATTTCTGCCCTTCTCATCGCACGTCATCGGATGAACTCGCAAACATAGTATCCACATAGATTGTTACACGTCCTCGTGTTAGGCACTTTACGAGAACATAGTTCAATCAAAATAATAATCAAGCATGATAATAATCAGATCAAAACTAGAATCAAAGAGATGCGTGGATATAGCTAGTGGTTCTTACATCTAGTGCTTCAAATGTAAGCTCCTCTTTCCAAACACCTAGCCTTGTTGGTGAACCGCTTCCAAGCGCCCGTGAAGAAAACGAATAAAAGAAGTTATTAATTACTTGATATCATAAAATTCACGAACGTTGCCGATATATTGTCGTAATGATTAGAATTACCGCTGGAGGATCATCTGCATGTCCTTCCACTTCTCAAGGGGTTTATGTTTCGAGTCCATGAGTAGTACACGCCCTTTGTCAAGTTGAATGATTAACATAATATAGTGGAAGCTATGAATGCATAACTAATCAATTATATACTTAAATTCGAGTAAGCGAAATAGAAAGTGTATAGAAGACAATAACACTGACTCGAAGTTGTAAGGAAAAAGTATTTCCCTTCTGGTTTCTTGAAACCTTAACGCGTGTACTATATTATCCTCCGTATCCTGGGGGCTTGTTTTGAGATTAGCTTCATGAACCCAATATGGGTCAATGAAGACAATGTCATAGATTTGTCCTCTGCTGCATTCGAGAATCTTCATTCTGCATATTACAGTATGATTATATACATGCAATAAACAAGGTGAGATAGCTGGAGACTAAATTAATTACAGAATTAGTACTTACGCATAATAGGCATCGATGATCGATTTGTCCAAGGCGTCTTGATTGAATAATTGAAATAGTTCATAAAATTCAATGGATATCATGTCATCCTTTTCTTTCCCATGATGCTTTTTGTAACACTCGGACTATCCAGCTTAGCCCGGCCTTTGTGGCATGCATGTACCGCTTATGCACTCTTCGCATTTTTGTTGGAAGATTGTTTACTTCCTCAGGTTTGACGAGAGGTTTGCCGTACTGGTATTTGTATGCTACTTCACTCACGGGGAAGTACTCTAACTAGGATAAGTACTGGGCAATACTCATACCTTGAGCAGTGGCAGCTTCTCCTTATTGTGCAACTACCTCTGGATCATCTTCGCCCCATATTTGCTCGACCCACATTGGTTTGGGAAATCACCTTGAGAGGGCGCAAGACTGTTTGCTTGTTCTCCGAGCTGGCAACAGATTTCGCTTGCATCGATCTTGCTTCGAGGCTTTTTGTGCCGCATGTGACTTGGGAATAGAACGCTCATAGTCTGATGACAGCTTTGGCTCGGTTTGATGAAGAGTCTTTAGCATTTTCAACACTTTGGCTTTTTCTTCTTTGATGCTGGGGAACTCTGGATCTTTCGGCCGCCTCGGCTTAGAGAAAAACGATGTCGTTTCCGCATCAACGATCGCCGCAGTCTCCTCTTCAGTACCGTCATAAGCTCTCTTGGGAGGAACCTTTGGTACTTTTGGAAGAGGCTTTTGTTTACGTTTCGGAGATCGCTTACCACGATGCAGAGTAGCGGTACGCTTACGCTTTTTATCCTGAGGCACCGGCGATGGCTCCCACGGCGATGGCTGCGCCGGAGATTGGTAAGGCGATGGAGCCGGGTGAGGTGACGGAGCCGGGTGAGGCGACGAAGACGGCTGCCGCGGCGGCGAAGACCTCACTGGAGACGGGTGAGGCGGCGGCGAAGATGGCCTTGGCGTGTGATTTCGAAGCACGATACATTCCTTTGGCCATAGAATGGTGACGCTTTTGCGTCCCAAAGATCACATCCCCTTCACCTGCAGGGTAGTCAAGATCCAAAACTTCAAAGGTGGGCATGATTTCATCCACCCCGACAACAGCGTAGCCCTCTGGAATCGGACGACAGTGGTAAGTTGGTGTGGGACCAATTGGTAAGGCATAGCCGACCGCCACCTTCATTGATATGTTCACAACTTTAACATGTAGCTCGCAGTGTGTCATCTCTGTGATATCATCCACTGGGTAGCCAATAGGAGCCATCGTTGGTGCACCATCATCATCGCCATTGTCATCACCCGGGACCTCGGTGGAAGCCACACTGCTTTTTCGATTATTCGATAGGCCGGTAGCATCGAATGCAGTGTGCTGCTGAGATGGGCCGGTAGTACTTTGCTCTTTAAGTGTGTTAATTCATCTTGTTGTTCCTTTATTCGTTCTTCAATTATACGCATTCGCTCTTTCTACTCTCTGCTTCAACTTCTGCCCTGTCCTTTCTCCTCTGACGGCTTCTATCAGGATATTTCTTCCTCTCTTCGAGAAACCCAATCCTCCATGGTTGGGAGCCTCTTGTGCCTCGTGTTCGTCCATCATGTTCCTTATTTCCAAGGGCGAGTGTGAGCTCATCATTCTCTCTATCGGGAATGAAGTGCCCATCTTTAACAGCCTTTACTGCTTTTCTCATCTTCTCGATTGGCAAGGGGTCTTCTTTATGTCGTATGTTATATATACACTTCCCTTCCGAGTCCAACGTGCCCCCATGCACGTAAAACCAATTCCTTGCACGTTCTACCCAATCGTCTGTCTCTGGGGTGATCTTTTTAGCACGCAGTTCATTCTCAAGTTTTTCCCACTTACGAATGCCAGCCCTGTAGCCACCTTGCCCCATAGTATGGTGATACTTCTTGTTAGCAGCATTCAGCTTATTCATTTCAGACATTTTCTTAGCTTTTTCTGATGTCTTGTATTTCACAAACTCAGCCCAGAATGGTTTTATCTTCTCAAACTGAATATTCTTGAAATCGGGAGTCTTCTCTTTCACGACATAGTCAAGGTGCAATCTTTTCTTCCAGTTGGTGAAACACTGGGCCATCTTCTTCAAAGCCCACTCCCTGACCTTAGCCTCCATGGCTCTCCCATTTTCTAAGGCGTCCTCAACTGGATCCTCCGCATTTGGATCCAGCTCTATCTTCGTTAGTTTGAAATTAACCATGAGCCTCTTCCATAGTAAATCTTTGGCGTGGTTAGGGACAAATAAACATGTTCCCTCTTCTTCCGCATCAGCAGGCCTATTCCAATTTCGACTAGTGATCGGGATTAAGTCCCTAACAATTACTCTGCATTGTGCCACAAATTTGTTTGCGACAACTTCGGGAGCCCTCGGTTTGCCGTCTTCAGCGACATCTTCGATCCTAAACCTCTCATGGTCTTGCAACTTTTTGGTTGGGCCTCGTCTGCTCTTTTCAGTAGATTCCTTCGATACGGAGGGCTAAAAGAAGAAAGATCGTCGTTACTATTTCTATATAGATAGGAGATGATTAATTAATGAATTAATTATATTACATGCACCTCATGCCGAGCTACGTCTTCGATTACACAAGGCATCGCTTTCTCCTCGGAAGGCAACACCTTCAACCTCAAACAAGTTGTCTATTCCGGAAAAAAGAGGATCACCCTCACCGGAGTTGTTCCAAAACGTTGATACATCTAAATTTTATTCCCCGCGGATCACACCTTGGATCAACTCTTCGTTTTCTTCGTCTCTGACGTGTGGGTCCATATTTTCTGCATAGGTGGAAAAACGAATAAGTCAAAGCGGCTAAGGGAGAAAGTTAGGTACGGTGTTGAGAAATATAAACCCTAATTCAGAGAAACCCTAATATATACATACACAATAATAAAAATGAAGAGAAACCCTAAACCCTAAACCTAGATACAAAAAGGAAATTGTGTAGTAGATAGGTAACTCTAGCTAAAATCAACTAAAATCAATATTCCGGAGTTCCGAGGGGTGTAAAACCTAGTTCGGAGAAACCTCGGATGCATATGAGAGGGGAACATGAGTATAAGGCTACAAAAGGGAAACTATCCAGCAGATAGGTAACACTAGATACTAACAAAATACCATATTGGAATCGATTTAAGAGGGTTCGGAATGCCCTGGCAAAGGCACATCGTCGAACCCACATGCACTAAGGGGTATTAATGATTCCTTATCTAAGATAGGGTTTTTAAGTTGCTTGACAATGTGAATCGGTGCAGGGCTACCCACGGTGACCCACTGCAATAAGACTAATAATACCAAACTATCTATCGATAAGCTTAAAGGAGTAATGCAGCATGATAGGACACTCTATCTATCAATAAAATACCATAGTGGAATTGTATGCATCATGGCAAGAATTGAAATGCTTTCAAAATCATAGGATTATATCATGGTAGGGCTATGCTTGCCTTTTCCTGTTGATAGACGAAAGCAGAGCTTCAGGATCCTTGTACTTTACTTGATTACAGTTGGTCAAGTATTTGTCTTCGAGCTTCAACGGTGTTGATCTCTGGCTTCGATCGATCTCGATATCGTATTCTACCGGGAAGAACCATACACCGGAAAGAAAGGGAAACAATCAACACATGGCATCGATGCAATGCTCAAGCAAGTATGATGATATGACAAGTTAATTTGCATTGAAATGTAACCCTAAGACATGCTTGACGATTTAATCGGGGTTCCGAGGGGTGAAAACCCTAACTCGGGGAAACTCCGAAACATATGAGAGGGGTGCATTTGTCCTTCTAATTATACTTGTCATTTAAGTTGTTGAACAATGCATGATTATAGGTTAAATATATAGGTTTCATTTTTCTGAACAATTTGGTATATTATACATATTTTTCTGACTTATAAACAATAAGTTATTGATTTTACAATATTAAATCATTTTCTGGAATTAAAAACAAAAAGGCAAATAGTTTTTACACCGGGGCGACACCTAGCCGTGAGATCGAGTAGGGCCCAAGACAACTCAGCCTCCACGCAAGCGGGACCCACCGAAGGTTTTCGCCATGGCCCGCTACCGATGTCACCAGGACGTCAGCGTGACGTCATTTACCGGGGATCAGCCCCAGATCGTCGACGGGGAGGGCGCCGAGCGCCGCAATGAGCAGCGGCGATGGATGCGGGCTAAGCGACGAGCCGCGTTTAGTGGTGGTGCCGCTCGGATTGGTCGCCGAAGAGGAAGCACGACGGCGACCGGTGGCTTCAGTCCTCGGCAGCGTACACAGAGGAAGAGGAAGAAGAGAGGAGGTGGAGGTGGAGGGCTCACCACGGAGGCGGTGGAGGGTCACCGACCAAGCGAGCTGACGCCGGGAAATCGTCGAGAATAGCGGCGGCCGGACTTCGGGGAGGAGCTCCTGATTGCGGTGGTTACGGGCGCCCTTCGTCGATTCTATTGGAGGGGAGGCGGTTCCTGACAAGGCGGAGGCAGAGCAAAAGCGGTAAGGCAGGCGTCTTGGCGAGGCAGCTGACGGGCCGCTTTAGTCCCCACATGCAGAAGATTGCGATATGGGGAAGAAGAAGAGGAGGGGCACCCAGTTATTAACCAAAGGACCTTTTGTCCCGGTTGGTAGCTCCAACCGGGACTAAAGGGTCATACGTCCCGGTTGGAGCCACCAACCGGGACGTATACTCCAATTTTTCAGCAGATAAAGGGGCGCGCGCAGGGGGTCTTTAGTCCCGGTTGGAGGGGAGGCGGTCCCTGTTTTCAAAAAATTTCAGGTATTTTCTCTCTCTTCCCGCCTTATTTTTTATTTTAGGGTTTAAATTTGTAAAGTTTTTTAAATGATAATTACTTTTGAATTTAGAAAAACTTTAAACATAAAAAGTATTTGAATTTGAATAACTAATTCGAAACCATTTTTTGTTTTTAAAAATTATTAATGTAACCATTTAAACTATGAACCATTTAAAATTAATAATGAAATAACTTATATTTTTTGAATATTAATTTGGAATTTAGAAAAAATTTAAACATAAAAAGTGTCTCGATTTGAATAAATAATCCAAAACCATTTTCTATTTTAAAAAATAATTAATGTAACCATTTAAAATTAAAAATGAATTAACTTATATTTTTTAAATATTAATTTGGAATTTAGATAAAAAGTGTTTGGATTTGAATAAATAATTCAAAACCATTTTCTGTTTTAAAAAATAATTAATGTAACCATTTATAATTAAAAATGAATTAACTTATATTTTTTAAATATTAATTTGGAATTTAGAAAAACTTTAAACATAAAAAGTGTTTGGATTTGAATAAATAATTCACAACCATTTTCTGTTTTAAAAAATAATTAATGTAACCATTTAAAATATGAACCATTTACAATTAAAAATGAATTAACTTATATTTTTTTAATATTAATTTGGAATTTAGAAAAACTTTAAACATAAAAGGTGTTTGGATTTGAATAAGTAATTTGATTAGGATAGAACTGGAATTAAAGTACATAACGCAACTAACACAAAGTTATATAGAAGAACTGAAAATTAAGATACATGGCCAGATTAAGCCATAATCGGCCGAACTTGTTTTACAATGTTGGAATGATTCAATCATGCTCCTGCCTACACCTGTAATAGTCACCCACTTAATCAGACTACATGGCCGTGCGCCGTCAATGTCGTCGTCAGTAGTTGAACCTTGAAGGCCGAGACGAGTGGACTTGAGGGTAGCGCAGCGGGGCTAGAGTCGGCAGTGTCATAGGCCATGACGCCTGGAGAGTCCGCCGCGCCACCACACAATGACGGCGGCCTCGTTGATGTTCGGAGGAGGTGGCCCGTCCTCTCGTGCTGGCGGCGCCCTCTCACGCCGATCCACGAAGAAGGCTTCCAAGTCGAGAATAGTCGGGATGCCATCTCGATTCTCATTGCTTTGGCGTGAGCTCAAGTAGTAGTGGTTCGTGATGGCCATCCGACGCGCCACACCTAGAGGGACAGGAGGAACTGCACGCCTCCCGGCCAAAGATCCAGCCAACGGGACACAGAGTCTTGGGCGGGGGTAGTTCGAGGCGCAAAGCACCTCTGCCTCCCTGGGAGTTAGTGCTATGGTGGAAGTCATGGGAAAGAGTGATGAGGTTGCAGATATGAGTCTAGGGATGTGCAATGACAATGGAGGCCAACCCTACAAATATATATAGTGAGAAATGGCAGTAAGATAACTGGAGGGAAGAATCAAGGAAGAACCATGAAAAATCAAGGGAAGAATCAAGGGAAAATGGGACGGTAGCATTCTGAAATGGCATTTTGGTGGTTACTTCATAAAACGACCCTTTTTTGCGCTCGGAAAATGGAAAAGGGCTTTTCCGTGCGACAAAAAGGAAAACTTCCTACTGCAACATTGTTCTCCATACCAATATCCACACACATGCATAATATGGGCACAACATCACAAACTATGCCATGATTCAGCACATAACATCGGTCATTTGGACCGAAAGCCAAGAAACCTCGAACATGATAGGTCATTTTGTGAAGGTTTTTTCGAAACATGATCGATATACCAAGTCTGGTATTTTTCCTTTCAACTATGTAACATAATATGACACCACGCGAAGGATTTTCATTGTTCGGATTTTTTTTGAATTTATTATGCCCGTTTTGAATTATCTGAATTTCTAACTATGGTCGAACCGGTGTGCATGAAGATAGGGGACGAGCATCGTTAGAACTTGCATTGGATCTCTGAAGAAACCACATATTGCGAGTCTAAAAATGATTTTTCAAAAATCACGGGCGATAGATCATGTACCAGAGTACAAACCGGACCCACCGCCACCGATTCGCTAGACATTTGTCCTTTTACCCGGATGGACGAAACGGTTTGAGATGTCCGTTGGGAGATAGTCCATGTAAGGTGGTCTAGTATTTTAGGAAAATGGGACGGTAGCATTCAAACGGCATTTTGGTGGTTACTTCACAAAAAACCCGCTTTTGCGCTCGGAAAATGGAAAGGGCTTTTCCGTATGCAAAAGGAAAACTTCCTCCTGCAACATTGTTCTCCATACCAATATCCACACATGCATAATATGGGCACAACATCACAAACTATGCCGTGATTCAGACATAACATCGGTCATTTGGACCGAAAGCCATGAAACCTCGAACATGATAGGTCATTTTGTGAAGGTTTTTTGAAACATGATCAATATACCAAGTCTGGTATTTTCCTTTCAACTATGTAACATAATATGACACCACGAAGGATTTTCATTGTTCGGATTTTTGAATTTATTATGCCCGTTTTGAATTATCTGAATTTCTAACTATGGTCGAACCGGTGTGCATGAAGATAGGGGACGAGCATCGTTAGAACTTGCATTGGATCTCTGGAGAAACCACATATTGCGAGTCTAAAAATGATTTTTTCAAAAAATCACGGGCGATAGATCACGCGGAGGGATTTCGGCAGGCTGAGCCAGGCAGCACTAATGATAGGGGTGAGTGTCGACATTATGTCGTGCGGCGTGTACCTTGTCCCGGTTGGTGTCACCAACCGGAACTAAAGATGAACCTGTAGTCCCGGTTGGAGACACCAACCGGGACAAAACACGAGTCAGCACTAATAATAGGGGTGAGAGTCGACATTATTTCGTAAGTGTCGACACTATGCCGAGCTTCTTGTACTATAAATAGGCATCCTTGCGAGTCCAGCCTCCACCAGCTTTGAGGCATCTCCAAGATGGTTTTCGAGAGAAGGACACCACTACGGCCAGCTGTGGAGATGCCGACGGAGCCTAGTCCTCCGCATCTCCGAGAAATCGTCATAGAGGCACTCCCTAATATGTGAAATTAGTTAGCTCCGAGGCGTATTGATCTAGTTAGAGAAGTTACAAGCTGCAAGATGGTTTTCGAGAGCAGGGACACCACTACGGCCAGTTTCAGGGAGATGCCGACGGAGCCCAGTCCTCCGGCATCTCCGAGAAACTGGTCATAGAGGCACTCCCTAATATGTGAAATTAGTTAGCTCCCAGGTGTATTGATCTAGTTAGAGAAGTTACAAGCTGCAAGATGGTTTTCGAGAGTAGGGACACCACTACGACCAGTTTCAGGGAGATGCCGCCGGATCCCAGTCCTCCGGCATCTCCAAGAAACTGGTCATAGAGGCACTCCCTAATATGTGACCGCGCGCGTTTGGAGATCAGATCTTAATGGTAAGTACGAATCGGGACAACTTCTTCATAGTCCCGGTCTAGCCACAAAACGGGACTAACACTCAAGACATTTATTAATATTAAAAACTGAGACTACAAAACCGGGACTAAAGGCCCCCCTATATATAGTCCCGGTCAAGCCACAAACCGCGAAAGATATCCTTCGGTCAAGCCACAAACCGCGAAAGACATGAACTAGAGTTACATAATATGAGCATGAACTTCTTGGCATATGTCCTTCCTTATGATCGCTTTAGACGTAACCATGGAGCATCTTCTTTACTTAACGGAATGCTTGGGTCAGTTTTCACTGTGAAGGGCGGAGTTTTATCAAACTTATTATAATCTTCTAACATGTCTGTCTTGTACTCGATTCCCACGATGTTTCTTTTCCCTGAAAGAACCATGTGACGCTTTGGCTCATCATATGATGTATTAGTTTGCATTTTTTTTCGGTCTGGAGGACATGTCCTTCACATAGAAAACCTGAGACACATCATTGGCTAGGACAAGTTCATCTCTATAACCAATATTGTTGAGATCCACTGTTGTCATTCTGTACAATTGTTCTATCTTTACCCCTTCTCCATTCAGGTTGACCCATTTGCAGCGAAACAAAGGGACCTTAAAAGAGACTCCATAGTCTAGTTCCCATATCTCCTCTATGTAACCATAATATGTGTCCTTTTGTCCATTCTCGTCTATTGCATCAAAGAGGACACCACTATTTTGGTTGGTGCTCTTTTTATCTTGGGCGATCGTGTATAATGTATTCCCATTTATTTCGTACCCTTGGAAATTCAATACAGTAGAAGATGGTGACGCGGCCAACAAGTATAGCTGATCTCCAACAGTGGTGTCATTCAAGAGATGTGTCCGCATCCAACCACCGAAAGACTTCATGTGTTCATCTCAATCCATGATTCAGCTTCCCGGGTTTTTGAGCATATAATATTCTTGTGTTCCTCGATATACGGAGCTGCCAAGGTGGAATTATGTAGAACTGTGTAGTGTGCTTTAGTGAAAGAATCCCCGTCCCTACATATCATTGGTTTCTTTCCCAGCGTGCCTTTTCCACTTAGTCTTCCCTCATGCCGTGAGTCAGAAACACCAATCGGCTTAAGGTCAGGAATAAAGTCAACACAAAACTCAATGACCTCCTCTGTTCCATATCCCTTGGAGATTCTTCCTTCTGGTCTAGCACGGTTATGAACATATTTCTTTAAGACTCCCATGAACCTCTCAAAGGGGAACATATTGTGCAGAAATATCGGACCGAGAATGGCAATCTCTTCCACTAGGTGAACAAGGAGATGCGTCATAATATTGAAGAAGGATGGTGGGAACACCAATTCAAAACTAACAATACATTGTACCACATCCTTATGTAACCTTGGCAGAATATCTGGATTTATTACCTTCTGAGATATTGCATTGAGGAATGCACACAGCTTCACAATGGGTACTCGAACATTTTTCGGTAGAAGCCCCTCAATGCAATCGGAAGCAACTGCGTCATAATCACGTACAGTCATGAGACTTCAGGTTTTGGAACTTTTTCTCTGCCATATTTATTATCCCCTTTATATTAGATGAGAAGCCCAACGGCACCTTGATACCTAAGGACTTCAAAAGATTTCTTTGCTTTGGTAAGATCATAGCTGGCACGACTTAAATGACGCCCTTTATCCGTCTTGTTATGTGTATGCATGTTCTTTGGGTCTTTTATAATTTGTTTGTCCTCCCGTGCTTCTGGTGTATCTTTTGTCTTCCCATACACGCCTAGGAATCCTAGCAGGTTCACGCAAAGATTCTTCGTCACGTGCATCACGTCGATTGAAGAGCGGACACGCAGGACTTTCCAATATGGCAGCTCCCAAAATATAGACTTCTTCTTCCACATGGGTGTGTGTCCTATAGCAACGTCGTTCGGAACTGATTGACCGCCGGGACCCTTTCCAAAGATTACTTCTATGTCCTTGACCATACCAAATACATCATCACCAGCAGGGAGTTCAGGCTTCTTCCGGTGATCTGCCTCACCTTTGAAATGCTTGCCTTTCTTTCTTACGGGATGATTGGTCGGAAGAAATCGTCGATTCGCCAGGTACACAAAATTCTTGCATTTATTCAAATATGTACCTTCAGTCTTATCTAAACAGTGTGCATGCCTTATATCCCTTGTTTATGCATCACGAAAGGTTACTAAGAGCAGGCCAATCATTGATGGTTACGAATAGCAACCCTCGTAGATCAAATGGCTCCTGTTTGTTCTCATCCCACGCACGTACACCTGGTTTGCCCCACAATTGTAAGAGTTCTTCAACTAATGGCCTAAGGTACACATCAATGTCGTTGCCCGGTTGCTTTGGGCCTTGGATGAGCACTGGCATCATAATGAACTTACGCTTCATGCACAACCAAGGAGGCAGGTTGTAGATACATAGAGTCACGGGCCAGGTGCTGTGACTGCAGCTCTGCTCCCCAAAAGGATTCATGCCATCCGTACTTAGACCAAACCATAAGTTCCTTGCGTCACCTTCAAAGTCTGGGAAGTCTCTCTCGATTTTTCTCCACTGTGACCCATCAGCAGGGTGTCTCAACTTCCCGTTTTTCTTACGGTCTTCTTTGTGCTATCGCAACAACCTGGCATGCTCTTTGTTTCTGAACATGCGTTTCAACCTTGGTATTATAGGATCATACCACATAACCTTAGCAGGAACCCTCTTCCGGAGGGGCTCTCCTCAACATCACCGAGGTCATCTCGTCGATCTTATACCAACGCATTGCATACCGGGCATTTATCTAAATTCTCATACTCCTTACCGCGGTAGAGGATGCAGTCATTAATGCATGCATGTATCTTTTGCACATCTAATCCCAGAGGACAGAGAGTCTTCTTTGCTTCGTAGGTACTCTCGGGAAGTTCGTTATGTTTTGTAAACTTCGGCTTCATTATTTTCAGCATCTTTTCAAATGAGGAGTCAGTTAGACCACACTCTGCCTTCCATCGCAACAATTCCAGTGTGGTACCGAGCTTTGTGCTGCCATCTTCACAATTTGGGTACAACAATTTCTTGTGATCTTCTTACATGCCCTCTAACTTCAACTTCTCATTTTCTGTTTCACAGTCTCCCTTTGCATCAGAAATGACCCTACCAAGTTTATCAGCCGGCTCATCTGATGCCTGTTCTTCACCTCCTTCCTCTCCATTGTCTTCCATTGCAATATCACTGTATTCAGGAAACATATGATGATAGTTATTATCATCATCTTCTTCTTCACCATCTTCCATCATAACCCCTCTTTCCCCGTGCTTGGTCCAGCAATTATAGTTGGGCATGGAACCTTTCATAATCAGGTGTCCGCGAATGATTTTCGAGGAAGAGTACTCCTTGTTGTTCCGACATTGAACACATGGACAACGTATAAAACCATTCTCTTTGTTTGCCGTAGCCACATCGATAAATTTATCCACGCCTTTCATATACCCGTCTATGCGCCGGTCACCGTACATCCATTTCCGACCGTTCATCTGCATCATATAAGTAAGTTTATCAAAAAAAAGGACATCATAAATAGTGAAATGACCAATTCACATCGACACATGCATTGTATCAATGACAGAGAAAAGATAAGATTGCTAACCTCGATCGAGGGAAATAAAGAGGAGAAAGCTCAAGTGCGTCTCGGACACCTTCTATATTTTTGTTCTATGAGAAATTGAACGGGATTATTCACTCAAACATTTCATCAAACACCTTGAATGCATGCATAGGGGAGAAAAAAGCACACCCTCACACCTTCCACCAAGATAAAAAATGAGTGGATGCAGAGGCTGGTGCATTTATAGAGGCGGGGCATACGTCCGGTTGGAGCCACCAACCGAACTAAAGGTGTGCACGCCACGTGGCCGTCAAACCTTTAGTCCCGTTGGTGGCTCCAACCGGACGTATGCCCCTTACCAACGGGACGCATGCCTCGCCCGTGCCCGCTTGACCGGACGCGTGCGGCGTAGTCCCGGTTGGTGGCGCAACCGGGACTGATGCTCTGAGGGGGCGCGAACGGATGGCCTATTTTCTACTAGTGTTTGTAGACGATTTATCGAGTACCTCACACTCGTCAATGTTGATGACGGCCGCCATGATGTCCGCCTAGGGAGGTTCACGGCAAGGCCTTGCGCGTCGAAGGGGCCGGTGTTGCCTTCGGAAGAGCCACCGCGGCCTTTTTTCCATCTTCTTCTCGGCCGCCTCCTCCGCGAGCACCACTTTGGCCGGAGTTGGCTCGCTCTGCCGCCAGCCGGCCATAGGAGAAAGGGGAGGATGTGGCGGCACCTCGGGAGCCTCCACCCGCTTGCCGCTAGCCTTTCCGGAGGCCTTGACGGCTGTGTCGGCCGGCCGGACCACATTGTTGGCCCCCAACCTTTTCTGACCCGCGGTCGTGGCAGAGATCTCTAATTGTGGCGGCGTCGGGGTGTTAGAGACGCCAGGGATGGTCGGAGAAGGTGTGCTGGAGATCTGCCGTCGATCTCGGGCAGAGTCGGCGACATCGGCGTCGGCGGGGAGGCGGGCGGAAAAGAACGGCAAAGGGCGGGAGGTGGAGGCCAGGAGGCGGGAGTTTTTCTTAAAAGTGATAGCCGAGGAGTAAATTTAGGAGTCGTCTGCTCGGTTTACTCCTCCGATAAGTAAAAATATACTCCTCTAACCAGTGGTGGAGCATGGCACCAAACAAAGCATGGGCCAAACAGCTCCACGGTCCATCACAACTTCTCTAGACTGGGCTAGATGAATTAAATCAGACCAACTAGTGATGAATACATGAACTATTTAACCTGGAATTAGTGTTTCTCATTTTCCAAAGACTGGGCCAGGGCCCAGTATGGCCTCCAAGACGCATCGCCCCTGCCTCTAACCCTTTTGGGGATCGGTTAGATGCTGCACCTTCAAATTTTTACTTCTCTAATCGATTTTAGGAGATCGGTTAGAGATGCCCTAAGAGAGTAGGCGCGTGTAGTACTAGGAATCCGTCATAGAGAGAGATATGGGAGAGCTGAATACCGTAACTACGACTTGCGGTCAAGTAGATTACTTGAAAGCGGTAAATTTTGTCATATACTTCTAGGTCATCATGCATTATATTCGTCCCTACATTTCAAATAGAAATTGATCTGCTCCTTATAAAGTCAACAGCTGTACTCCCTACATGTACTCCCTCTACTTCACAATATAATCCTTTTTGGCCAGCTGAAACAGATGGAGTAACTGTTTAACTAACCTTTTTCTTTCGTTTTTTCAGGTTTGCGTACGCAAAAGGTAGATGACCGATTTTTGTGCACTAAAACTTTTGCACCTCCAACTGTTCCATAGTGTTTGACACGAGAAAAACGTTCTGGAAAAGTCGAACGGAGGCTACTCGAGGGAAGAAGGATGGTAGCGTGTTATTTCTCATGCGCCGGGGTAAAGAAAAAGAAATGCGGGCGTGCGGTGTAGTAGTACACAAGAAAAGGTAGGGAAGATGCATTTCATTAATCTCTCGTGGAGAAATAAAGTACAAATCCCTAATACAGTGCGCTTGGCCTGCTTGCGCGGCCAGCCTGACTATGGCGATTGCGATCTCATGGTTCTGTTATCGCCATATTTTGGCCAAAGGAGGAGATGGGCCGTGATCAAGATGGGCTTGGAAGATACGTATATTCAACGTGTTGTTGAATCGGCCTTGTGCGTGGATTTGGCTAAATTGCCCGTGTATCTTGTATCGTAGTAGGTTCCGTTTCAGTTTAGGTAAAGATAGAGTTGTAGAGTTATTCCGAAGATAGAAAGTATCCGGACTATAAATATGTACCTAAGGTTATCGAGAAAAGGAGGACAATCACGTTCACAACAAACACAATCTCGGCGCATCGCCACCCCTTGTTTCTAGGGTTTCTTTCGGGTAAGTGTCATGCTGTTGCGATCTAGGCAGTATTTACTTATGCGTTATTTGGTGTTACTCGTACTGAAGCCTTGTTGATGGCGAGTAATACTATTATCATAGATTTGTTGAGGCTAGCATCGGTGCCTTTTGCTATGATTGTTTAAGTTATGCTACCTCTAGTTACCTCGCTACCTTTGCACCTTTTTCCCGGGCGCAAGGGTAGCACCTTGCTTGATCTTTATTTAGTTGTTCCGATCTGTTATAGTTATGCCTTGTTCTCCAAGGTTTAGTTTGATATCTACGTATTCAGGCCTTGCAAACGGGTTGAACGCAGTAGTACGTAAGGACGTGGTTTACTAGTTCTAGAGAAGTTGTTCCGATAATTGACTTTACGTCGGTTGTTAGGCCTCCTCTAGGGTTAGTTTTCTATCATCTTTTGTATCTACCAGGCTCAATTACGTGTAGGACGTTCCAGTTACGTGGTGAAAACGTTAAACTGTCGTAGATCGATTTAACTTGTAATGATGAAGCAAAACCCCATGTTATCATAGATCTAATGCAGAACCATGGGTTAATCGGCTCTAGGAGCCGATTTACTGGAAACACAGGAGCCGTCACGGCTCAATTTCGTATACTTGTTTACCATGCGAAATCAATCGAGCAATCCTTCACCTTCCCTGACGGTATAGGTCGGTGGCACGCCTCGAACCAAGCCGGGCGTGTCTTGGAGTTTTCGGGCGTTGCAGGGACCAGGGCCCACCAGCAGTTCTGGAGCCTCCGGCTCTTCGTGTTGCTCGTCGCTGCTCGCGGTGGGTTTTGGCAGCAACACATTCGCACGCCCGGTGGGACATTCAACAAGATCTGCATCAACATCCGACGCTGAGATGGACGGACCGATCCACGACGAGCTGCCCGAGGAGCACAAGGCGGCGTATGATGACATCAAAGCTCTCTTGAAGCCGATCTCATCGGCTCTTTGAGAGGACCGTAAGCATGGCATCGGTGGAAACGGTTCTCACCCGAGGGTGCTCTTGATGAGGTGGATCATCTTTCCTTCGAGGAGCGCACTGAGCTGCTGACGGAAGTCAACTACATGGTGGCGCTCTCTTCACCGCCATTCAGAGCTGGTGAGCTTTGGCGGATCGCGATTCGTAGTTCAGAGATCATGAAACATCAGTACTCTCCGTCGGGGCCTACTCTGGGGACTCACCAAGGAGAAAGACCGCTTCAGGCCAGGCCACCGCTGCCATTCACACTTGCAGCTCCGGGCCACCGGGGCAGCGTCGTCTACAAGGTCGGAGGCGACCCATGCGATTTGCCTCTGTTTGAGCCACCTAAAGAAATCCCACATGGATATGTGTGCACCCTCGTCTTGGTGCAATAACCGACACGCACCAACCAGATTGCAACGCGATTTACTGCGGCAGAGTTCTGGGCAGGGGTTTCAACAGGCGTTTCTGGAGCAGCAATGTCTGGGATCGACGCCGACAAACAGGCGTGGCTAGCCAAGCATGCCACTGGAACGAGTCATGAGAATCTAGCCCCTGTAGCTCAAACAGTGGAGCAAATCCGCACCATCTTGAGAGACCGGTTAAACCGTGCGAAGAGGAGGACAATCGGCTATTCCAAGCCGTACCCAACGAAGTTAGATCTAATTCCGCCGCCCAAGTATCGACTCACAGTTCTCAAGGTTTAGCGGTTCGTAAAGGTCGAGCTCGATCGAGCACGTGAGCCGATACAGCACAACTAGGCATGATTTCAGCATCGGATCGGTTGCGTAAGGTTCTTTGCGCAATCTCCGACAGACCAGCTTTTGGGTGGTACACCTGCCACCGATTCGATTCAGACACGGAAGCAAGCGGAAGAGCGATTCCACATCGTATCATTCGAGCTCGAGGCTGGCATTGCGGACTGCACAGTGCGGTAAGCGAGAAATCAGAGCGAGTACATCCAGCGCTCGACTCAAGAACCGATGTTACTCACTCGTTTAAGCGAAAAAAAGCGATCGGTGGCGGTGTTGGGTCTCGGCACCCATCAAGGATCGCTTTCAAGTAGAGTACAACTCATTGGCGCACATGGCCCGAACCGGCGATGTATGAACAGCGCCACCCTGAGTTGTACCAAGACAAGTTCAAACGTCCGATAAGCCTGGTCGATACAGAAGAAGATGATCCTACACAAGACCAGGAGGTGGCCGTGGCTGAATGGGCTCGGAGGGCAGATCCTGTGTCCTGCAAATGGGTGAAGCAGCAAGGGCCTGCAAAAGGGTTCGACTTCGACGTAAGCAAAGCTGAGCAGATATTTGATTTACTGCTTAAAGAAAAGCAGCTGAAGCTACCCGAAGGCCACAAAATCCCTACGACTCAGGAGATGAACGGGAGACCATACTGCAAGTGGCATCACTCGTTCACCCACACCACCAATGACTGCAAAGAGCTACGTCACCAGATCCAAACAGCAATAGAGCAAGGTCGCTCGATCCCGGCGATTCGCCATGAAAGTAGACACAAACCCATTTCCGGCGTCAACATGGTAGAACACACGATACTCGCGAGGCGTCACCGGAGTTCTCGTTCGATGTTAACATGGCAGGATCTGGGTACCACCATGGCACATACAAGGAGGAAGGCGGTCGCTCTCGGGCAAAGAGAGGAGGCTGGTCCACGCGGCCCGGCCACGATAATGACGGTATGGCGAGCAACAGTCGAAGCGTGCGATATTAGAAACCGCACTCCACGCACCTCCTAAATAAGTATGAGCGTCAGTATGATCGACGTCGCCGGCGCGATAGAGACGATGAGGGATATGAGCACCCCTCTAGAGGAACGTCAAAAGAAAAGGAGGGCGTCGACAAGCATTGGGATTGTCCTTTCTTCAAGTATTGCTGGGATACGGAATGAGCCGATTACAATCGATAAGCTGCGAATGTGGACAGCGGAGGGAGGACACGGGGCGGTTTGGTGTTCAGCGTCTAGGGCCTCTCCACCTCGAGGCCGACATAGGAGTCCGCTCGAGCAAAGCGGTCTCGAGGAGCCAAGGGATGACAAAGAAGAACAGATATCACCGTCAAGGTGGTGTCGACGGACTCGAGACACACACCCAAAGCGTAGAGTGCAGCTCTCGTAACTTGAGGAAGCCAAGCACGATCTCCACGCTTTAAAGAAAGCACGTCCGATCGGCGTTAAAATTGCGGACCTTGAAACGGAAGACCGCCGAAAAGGAAAGAGGCGCCCCAAACCGGTAAAAGCCGATGCAAAGACATCGGCTGGCACAAACATGGTGTTCATACTTCCGTCAGAGTTCTGCGCTCCAAGAACCAACGAGCTACCGGTGTACGGTTTGACTACGGCACGGTTATCTTTGAGAAGCCACGTGAGAAGGGCTACAAACATCGAAAGCCCTGTACTCTACGAGGTTACATCAATGGGCGACTGTCGGCAAGATGTTGGTGGACACGGAGCGATCAATATAATGCCATACTCCATGCTATGGCGTTTGGGACGCTCACGCAGATCGATCAAAACCAACGTCACGTTAAGCGACTTCAACGGCCAAACTTGAAGCATAAGGCGTCTTGAGCGTGGATCGACCGTGGCAGAAAAACCATCCCTCGTCATTCTTCGTCGTGGACAGCAAAGCACCTCGATGTCTTGCTAGGGAGATTGGATTCACGCTTCCGCATTCCATCCACGATGCACCAGCGTCTGATGGGATGGAGATGAGGTGGACGTCATTCATGCAGATGATTCTATAGAGATCTCCATAGCTGGCATGAACGTCTGGAAGAAGACCAAGAGCCGATCTCCGGAATCGGTTTAGGCATGGCGCATTGAAGCTACAAAAAGCGGGGTGAGACTGGTCTTATCCACGGCCCGACAGAGTAGCAAAGTCCACGATAAATGCGTGGTACGGCCGATCCCTGCGATCGGCCACAAAAATAAAGCAGCAATCTTCGACAAGCGAGATCATGTAGTCGTAGAGGGAGATTCCCTGCCATTGTAAAACAATAAGGTGTAAACGTCCTTGACTAACGCACGCATCAAAGGGGCGATTCGGCAATCGCCCAAATTATTTTGTTATCCTCACCCACCTTTGTTTGCCTGTGTTTAGCATCGATTTGATGGTGTGAAAGCTAGGGTATGGGTTTACATCCGTGACGAACTAGAGGAGATCGACATCGGTCTGAGGATAAGCCACGACCAACATTTATCGCAACAAGTTAGATCCGAAGTCTGCGGGTCCGATGATAGCTCATGAAAAAATATCCGGGCTAGCCGCTGGGACTATACAGAGATGCAGGTTAGACAGAGCATCATTGAGCATCGGCTCCGCTTAAAAGGATTTCGCCATTCCAGCACGAGCACGGATGAAGCGAAATTCGGAAGAAATCAAGAAGGAGGTCGAGAAAATATTGATGACCAAGTTAATCGGGCCATGCGGTATCTTTGAGTGGATTTCTAGTATCATACACCAGAGAAAAGGACGATACCGGGCGTGTTGCCATAGATTTTCGGGATCTCAACAGAGCTACCCCAAAGGATGAGTATCCGATGCGGTAGCGAAAGCGTTAATCAACGCAGCGCTGGTCATAAGATCTTGAGCTTCATGGATGGCAATGCGGTTACAACCAAATTTTTATGGCGCGGAAGACATACACAAGACTCGTTCGAGTCCCAGTTCGGTGGGGTTGTTCGAATATGTAGTCATGACATTTGGTGAAGAATGCCGCCGTACACAAAGAGCCATGAATTACATTTTCCATGATCGATCGGCAAGTTGGTGGAAATTTACATCGATGACGTGGTGGTCAAGTCGCTTGATTAAGGACACTTGGACGACCTGGCAGCGTCTGGACCGAACAAGAAAATTCAGACTCGGATGAATCAAGAAGTGCGCCTTGAGGTGGCGGTCAGTTCTTGGGTTTCTTGGTCCATGAACGCGGAATTGAGATCGGCCTAAAAAGTCAGGAGGCAGTACGAACAATGAAGCCACCTACCACGAAGAAAGAACTGCAGTCTCTCATCGGCAAGATCAACTTCGTCAGACGATTCATCTCTAATCTTCCAGGAAGAATAGAGCCGTTCATGGGACTGGTGAAAATTAAATCTGACGAGGAATTCCGCTAGGGGGCAGAGCAACAACGAGCCTTCGACGAGATCAAAGAATATCGGAAGCGCGATGTTGGTTCCGCCACGGATGAACCATTCTACATTTACTTGTCGATGGCGACACGTCCATCGCCTCGGTGGTGGTGCAAGTTTATGATGGTGGGCGAGTTGTATTTTACATCAGCGTAAGGATGCTGGATGCGAGACAAGGTATCCCGAGATCGACAAGTTGTGCCTCGCTGTTTTTCACCGCACCAATTGCGCCACATTTTGCTATCGCGGAGATTATCATCATATGCAAATCGGATGTCATAAAGCACATCGTCGGCCCTATGTTGAAAGGCCGACTGGGCAAATGGATGTTTGCATTATCAGAGTTTGACATCCGGTATCAACCCGCTAAAGCAGTTAAGGGTCAGGCATTGGCCGACCTTATCGCTGAAAGGATCAACACTAACATAGCAGCACTGTCTGTACGAGCATGGGCTATGTTTTTCGATGGATCGGTTTGTGACGATGGGTGCGGCATCGGCATCACTACTAGGAAAACGGCTATAGGTAATCAGCACATCCGTGGCTCACATGGTTGAAGTGCCCCACGGCTAAAACAGGCGTGGCTCACCTGGTGGCGATGCCCTACTAATAACTAGAACATCCGTGGCGCACATGACCTAGTGCGCCACGGATATGTGGGCCTGGCCCTACGCCAAACTTCAGCGCCACGATGCACCCGTGCGCCACGGTTGTTAGGGTCATCTGGCGCCGCGTGTGCATGGTGCGCCTTCTGAGCGCATGCCCACCGCTCGAGGCGGCCACTAACCATGGCGCTCGCCTAGTGCGCCACAGGACTAAACATCATGGCGCACTGCCTGTGCGCCACAGAGTTTGTACCACTGGCGCCTGTTGCGTGTGCGCCACGGATGTGTCGATTTTTAAGACAGCACTTTATGTGCACATGTGTGACCACATCCACCACCCCACACTTCACTTTGCCCTTCTTCTTCCTCCTTAGATCTAGTCGGGATCTTCTCCTTCCCACCTCAATTTCTCCACACATTCACCATTTTAGCATATAAAACTTGCTTTGGATGTTACATAAGTAATAGAGGAGGTCTCCGGTCTCTCATCTATCCGTCTCCGGTCGACGCGCGCACCTCTCCTTTCCATCTTTCTCGCGATCGGTCTCTCATCTCGGTAAGTTGTCCATGTAAGGATGTGTTCATGTGTATATGGATGATGCATGTGCTCATATGTATGTAGATGATCGATGCTCATGTCATGATGTGTGTATGTGTGGAGAGCTAGGATCGATGGTCATATGTGTGTGTATATGGAGAGTATCGATGAAGTGCTCATGCATGTGTGTATGGAGAGGATAATGATATGTTCATGTGTGTATGGATCGGTCTCTCTCTCTCTTGTGTTTGTATGTGAACAAGTTGCCATTGTTTTGCCAAAATGTTGATTCATTTCCATTTTGGCAAGACTTTCTTTAACATTCATAAAGTCCTAATTTTAGGATAGGTCATGCGAAATTTTCTATCGACCATTGCATGCATGCATTCATTATGTGGTTCTAATAGACTTCAAAATTGTACCGTGTACATCGTGCGAGCAAAATGGTCCGCATAATGAGCGAAGGCATTGTGGCTAGATTTTTGAAATGTGCGGCCGACATGATACGAAATAACAAGACAGATATAAGATGTCCGTGCGAAGATGCAAACTCAATCGGTGATCGACCCAGTTAAGAATCTGCAGCGCTGCTCGCCATGGTTTCATGGATGGATACACTCGTTGGATAAGCGATGGCGTAGATGATGGAGCGGTGATCATCATCACGGCGAGAAGGCGAGATGATGAAGAGGCTCGGAGATGGTGAAGGTACAGGCGGGCCGGGATGATGATGATCTAGATGGCGGAGGAGCGACGATGGAACATCGTCAGGCTGGGTGCGGGACCCTTATGTGCAAGAGCTGCTTCTCAAGCAGACGAGTAACGCCAGGGCTGCCGCTAGAGAGAAAGCCAAGCTTGCGCAACTTGAGAAAGACGCGGTTACTCCATTGTATGAAGGATGAAGGCCCGATGATACCCGGTTGAATGTAACGCTCAAGGCTATGGAGATGAAGGCAAAGCACAAATTGAGCGCAAGCTTCCGATATGATGGCATTCGCACGATCGTCTCCGGGAGAACACATGTCCAACTAGTATCGAGGATGCCAAGAAAATCGTCATCCTCTCGATCTACCGCACGTTAGATATCACGTATGCATCAACGATTGCATCATTTATCGGGCGAGGGGCGGAGAAAACCACATGTCCGGTGTCGGCGTGAGTCGATACAAGAAAGGGAAGAAAGCACCTCGAAAAGTGGTATGGTACTTTCCTATTACCCTCGCTCGCGCTATTTCGCGGACCCTAAGGAAGCGAAGCTCATGCGATGGCATGCGGAAAGGAAGAAGCCGAGAGATGATGATGACCCGAAAAGGATGAGCTCGACGCACCCTTGGATGCTAGCGATTGGAAAGCATTGGACCTCGAATTCGAGTCGGTGGATTCGAGGAACATCGGGCTTGGTGCGAGCAGATGGACTCAATCCGTTCGGTAGCGAGCACGCGCCGCGACTTGGCCTGTGTTTGTATGGATGTACAACCTCCCTCCATGGTTGTGCATGAAGAAGAAGTACATACAAATGAGTATGCTAATTCAAGGGCGAAACAACCTGGTACCGACATCAATCGTATCTCGGGCTGTTGAAGAGGAGCTAGCCACGTTATGGGAATCGGAGCCAATACTTACGACGCGTCACAAGATTATTTCACTATGAGAGCCGCGTTGGTCACTACGGTGCAAGACTATCCAGGTTGCGGGTATATCTCGGGCAGGTTATCCAAGGATTCCACGCATGCGTTAGGTGCATGGATAACACAAGCTATCTCCAACTAGAGAAAGATCCGGTCATCGAAACCGTGTTCATGGCGCACGGAGGTGGCTCGGCAAGAATGATCCATGGAGAAAAGCGTGGAGACCTGTTCGATGGCAAATCGAGAGACAGGAATCCCGGGCGTGGGAGCAGCGAAGAAGTGGAAGAGTTCTGAAAAAGCTGGAAAGATTGTCCTAAGCACGGAAAGAAGCGAAAGAAGCAACAAGACAAGCCGATGAAGGTATGGAAAACAAGGTCATTTTACGGGGTTGCCATCTTGGAAGTTTCTCAACGCCTCATAGCCTCGACATCATGCATATCACGAAAACGTGTGCGAGTCTGGTCGCCACCATAATCAACATGCCGGATAGGACGAAGATGGTCCGAAAGCAAGGCACGACCGATATGCTTGGGTATCCGGAAGGAGCTTCACGGAGGACGCCTACTCGATGATCGGGAAGATGGCGATGATCATGAGTCGGAGGCGACACAAGGTCGTCGGAAGGGTAAAAGTTCAAGAAGAGCGAATATTACGCCCTCCTTCTTGCTTCACTCTAAGCCGTGATGAGATCAAACAGTTTTCAAGTGCCTTCTAGAGTCAAATTTCCTTACACGCGGGCAAGATAAGCGGATACCTAGGCGAAGCGAGGTTCGATGGCATGAAGTCTCACGGTATGCCGTGCTAATGACGCAGTACTTCCGGTCGCACTAAGAGGGATAATGGGCGAGCACGTCGTGAAACGTTATTTGGCCTATGCAAGTTTTTCGCGTCATCTCTAGGAAGTCGATTGGCTTGAATCAGCTCGGAAGGCTACAGGAGGAGATCGTGGTGATACTATGTGAGCTTGAGGTCTACTTCCCACCCGCATTCTTCGACATTATGGTGCATCTGCTGGTCCATGTCGTGGAGGACATCGTACAACTCGGGCGATGTTTCTCCGCAGCATGATGGCGTTCGAAAGGATGAACGGACACATCAAAGGATACGTTACGCAGGTCCCGTCGGATGGAAGCATAGCCAAGGGCTTTACGGCGAAGAGTGCATCTCTTTGCGAATTATCTAGACATCGAGAACCCTGTCGGTCTTCCGTCAGCAGACACCTTGGAAAGCTCGGCGGATCTGGTCACCGAGAGGGTCGAAATGCATCTTGCATGCGACTTCGATTTTTCGGCCGAGACTTTGATCGAGCAAACCTCGTCGCTACAGCATTTAGAACTGGTCGATCCTTGATGCGAAGCACAAAAGGTTAATCGAGAAGAAGTGCATGGCGGGGCATACGAGGGCCAGGAGAAATAATCAAAGAGCACAACTCATATTTCACGCGTTGGTTTAGGCGCTCCTTGATAATCCCGCTCGCATTCTTCCGACACGGAAAAGATCATATTCACCTTGTCGCAGGACCGATGCAAAACCTGGTGACCTATCGCGTATGATATCAACGGCTACACATTCTACACGGAGGAAAAGGACAACAAGTGTGATTATCGAACTCGGCGTAGCGTCGAATTCTACACCGATGACAACGTGAAGGAAAGATTCTACGGAAGAATCGAGGAGATCGGGAGCTCGACTCATGGAGAAAAGGTGCCGATGTTCCGTGTCGGATGGGCAAAGAACGTCGAAAGAAGACCGTATTTCACAACCATGGTTATACCCGGCAGCCAAATCCAAGGTCACGGCAAGCGTGGCGAAAATGAACCGTGGGTACTGGCTACCAAAGTGGACCAATGTTTTTCATTACCGACCCGACAAAGCCTAGCCGTGTTGTTGAGGAGAGGAAAAAGGAACATCATCGGAATGGATGGAGTCTCCAATGAGCAAGACTTGACCGACGGCGATCCAAAGATTGAAGATGGCACGACTACGATGCGAGAACATACATCACAAGAAGAAAAGGACAACCCTACCCAAAAAAGGTAGCCCGTTCGAAGAAGAAACATTAAAGTGCCGGGCTAAATTATTCAACCGCGACAAAGAAGGGAAAAAAGATTGTAAACGCTAGCTCAAAAATATTGTAAACGCTAGCTCAAAAAATATTGTAAAACGCGTGGTCAAAAAAAGATTGTAATATTTATGGACAAATTATTATGACATATTTGAAGCATATTTAATTTGTACCACTTTTATGACATATATTATCACTTTTGGGCATTTTTGGAATATATAAAAGTATTTTAAAAACAAAACAAAACTTTTGTATATATCACCACTTTTGGGCATTTTTGGAATATTTAAAAGTATTTTAAAATAAAATAAAAATGTGAGCACCGATTCAACACAGGTGCTACAGTTTAGAATAGACCGATTAGCGGAACCCGGTGGGTAAGGCGTGCTAGTGTTAGCAAAGGGGTGGCAGCCCTCTTATCTAGTAGTCGTACCCACTTAGGCGTGGCGCACCACAGGCAAGTGCGCTTCTGAGCCTTGCCTGTGCGCGCACGCCCAGTGTGAGTATGACTAGCTAGTCAACAACTCCATCGTCCTTAGCCGCATATCCCATCCCCATCGTCCTCGACACCGCCGCCGACGCCACCGCCGCATCTCGGACGCCACCGCCGCGCATCCCAGCCACGCCAGGAGAGGAGGAGGCCACCTTCCGTCGCTCGAGGAGGAGGCCGTGCGCTCGAGGAGGAGGATCCCGTCGCTCGAGGAGGAGGAGACGCTGCGGCTCGAGGAGGAGGAGGCCGTGGAGACCGCCGTCGTCCTCATCTTAGAGGTGAGCCTCGCCTCCCTCTCTCCTCTCTCGCCTCTCTGCATCCATTCCATCTTAGAGGTAACCGCTGCTGCTCGAGGTTAGGGTTCAGAGGATTAGGTTAGGGTTCGGACGATTAGAGGTTAGGGTTTAGAGGAGTTCTTGTTCGATGGTCTGTGGCAAAGGCGATTGGGTTTTGCTTAGTTGTTTCGCCTATTTTTGGATGGCGTAATGTGAATGAGCAGGAATTTGATATTCAAGTGGTTGTTTTCCTTTGTCATGACAAAATTCAGGTGACTTTTAGTGCATTCTCGAGTCATGTTCAGTTAAATTACCAAGAGCACATCACGGCCTTCAAAGTCTATGCAAGCTAGGTGTGCAAATATTCACTCGACCCTCTTCCGCCATTTATCTACTTGGTGGTGTTTCTACAAGTGTTTTGAAAGCTGGCATATTCCTTGGTTCGATTTCCTCTTACTTGGTCCGACTAGTGAAGATCCATATGGCTTGGCATTATTGTGCAGGTTATTATGCAGACAACCTTAGTATATACAACTAGCCACCAAGCAGCTAGCTAGTTCATTTTGTGTAGAGCAAAATAAAATGGAGACCAAATGCTCTGGATATTCTTTAGAGCCAAGTACATAGCATAGATTATACAATGCAATATTGTACCAAAGGTCAAGCATAACTGGTGGTTTAAGTCAAAATCTGCATCATTAATTGTGGTTTGGTGAAGCCCGAAAATAATCATGCATGATCATTCTCATGGAAACCGATGTATGTTTCTTGGTGCTCACACCGTGTGTGAAGAATAAGCAGCTCCTTCAAAGTTACACAAGTGTATCTGTACCTTGATCACTCTAGTTTCTCTTTGAATAGTTTCAGTGTCTGTGAATACAGTGATGGGTTGCCTACTAAGAAGATGTCTCAAAGCACATCTAACAAGAGTGTTGTTTTTCTTATTGTTCTTAGTATCGAATATTGTTCACTCAACAATATTCACTAATTACTCTAAGCAATTACTCCATCAGCTCATCACTCGACATGAGTAATGTTCACCGAATGTTCATGGTAGATAAGCTTTCTTGTTTGATGATTTACTTTTTCTAGAATAATTCAAGGGCTTTCTTATTTGAGGATTTTCTTTACTACTCGATTAAAATAATTCAATTTTATTGTTCAATTTCCACTCAAATGGAGAAGTATATAAGGAATGCTACCGTCAATATTCATTTAATCGCCATCGCGCTTAGTGCAAGATATTGTGTGATTTTAATCAGTTAGTTCTAGAGCATAACAAGGAGAAGGTCGACAAGCTGGTCGTAACTCTCGTCATTATCTTTTGATTGAAATAGTATAGCATGTCTCCCACGATCGGGAATAGAACGGTGCATGCTCATATTTGTTATATATTTTTAGCTTGCAAGAATATACTCCCACGCAAACTGGTAATTGTTGGGAGTATTATGCACCTGATTGATTTTTCAGTCATTAACAACATGCAACCATAGCCTATTCACTCCCAAGAAAATTGAAGGTACTCCACACACACACAGAAAACAGTCAGCAAGTTCTGTTGTTGAAAAGTGAATATGCACTAGAGTAGTGGTGCTACTTCTCTGAAATAAAGGTCAAGTTAACTAATTTTTTTCTCAACAACAGTTCTCTTTTTATTGCTATATACTATTGTGCAAAGCTGTCCATGCATATATATGCTTCTTGGGGTTACATCCGAGTGGGTGGAGCTAAGGATCACCGGACCATGCTCCGAAACTCCTCTCTGGTGGGAACAGTTTTTGTCTTTGCATTTTACCTTTATTTATGCTTGTGAAACACAACCGCTAAGTCCAAACCTGAAACTGCTAAGTCCAAACCTAAAACCTGAAACTGCTAACTCCAAACCTGAAACCTGGCCATTTATGCTTGATGTACTGTTTGTGTGTTGGCCATTTATTCTAGTTGCTCCATTTTTGCCTGAAACAGATTTATTGTGTGCTGGTTGTGCAGTTGTGCTGGCTATACTGGGCCATTTATGCTGGTTGTGCTGGCTATGATGGCCATTTATTGTGTGCTAGCTATGCTGGCCATATATATGCAGTTCTTGTATGAAACGAGTCCCGATTTTTGCGGAATGTTGATTAACTTCCGTTTTGGCGAAATCGGCACTCTAGTTTAAGAAAATTAGCAAAGGTCATGCCGGATTTTTCCGCATTTAACCAATTATTTGTTTTTATTAGTGCAAAGATGTGTGATAACGACGAGGCTGGATGTTCTAAGCGCATCAGTGCGAAGGAGAACTCGGACCTCCGAATAAACAATTGACATTCTCGAGGCGGCCCAAATCAGAAGACGATGAAGAATACCATCCTTCGGAGAGCGAGGATGATGAGATGGAAGACGCGAGGAAGAAGCCAAGGAACGGCGGACGATGAAACCACCGATGGCGGCGAGGGCACAGGAGTGGTAGCAACCCTCCTAAGAAGCCGAAGGACCGGGCGCCCAACACGGTCGCACGGTCGGGGAGAAATTACAGTGAGCCCATCAGGTTCCTTTGGAGCCCGCCTTGTCGCCAAAGGCGGTGGGCAAGTGGCGGCGATCACCCGGACAACCATCTCGATCAACACCGAGAATCTCCGGCATAAAGATAATGGCCACTTGCGCACACTCCTTCGAGAAGCCACGCCGGATACAAGTTCCCGCTAAGTATCGAACACAAATTATCATGGGAACGGTAAACAAATCCGCCCTCACAAAGATGAGCACCGCCTGGCCAGTGGAGAACCGGATAAAGAAGAAGATCTATAAAGAAGGCAAAAGTCTCAGAGATCCAGAAGATTGACCCGCAGATCACCGAAGATCAGTTCCGGAGTTCAAGGAGAGGTGTGAATCCGAAGAGCCACAGCCAATAGTAATCGGGAAAGGCGCCGCAGCGATGAATATAGGTCATCACCATCTCGGATCCGTGGATCTGAACGCGGAGGCCAAATGGAATAAGGAGGACGAAGAGTATAGATCCAAGGATAGAAAATCCTTTGCTAAATTCAACCCGGCAGGTTCGAAACTTCATCGAGCGCTACCATGTGGACCCAAAACCAAACAACTCACCGCGGATCCTGCGGTGAAGGAATTCGAGGAAATTGTGGTAAGTATAATCTAATTACGGTGATCAACACGATTGCAATCTAATCGATGATCTAAATGATTCACATTACTTCTTCCGCAGGAGGAGGAAATTGTTGCTAGTCATGGATCCCTGTGGTTCCTCATCCCGTGGGTCGACGGCCACCGGTGGGATAACCCTTTACTGTATGGCGATGAACCGGGCCAAGAAAATAGAGCCGGTTACGAAGAAGCCGTCGTCGGCTGGCCGTCTGGCCGGCCTCGGGGGTAAGAATTGGGTGGATCATTTTGGTCCACCGACGAGGACGCATGTGGCGCCGTCGGGAAGGAGCGAGGAGGAAAAGCAGAGGTTCAAGAACTTAAGGCACAAGTGGCGCGGATCCCGCAGATCGTCCAAGACAACTGGCAATCACCCTTACGTCCTTCCTGCCTACCTTGGTGGAGTCAATAGCGAATCGGAGTGCGGGTGGTCGAGTAGGGCCGTGCCGATTCCAAGCATGGTCGCGACCACTCGAACAACGCGGCGCCGACGAATCAGCGAACTACGTGTTCGTGACTCCGCCCGCTAGCACCGCAAGTGTTGGTGACTCCCCTGCCATCACCGCGCGGAGTACATGTTGGTGCCCCCGCCATCGTCAGCGGCACCGGAGCTCCAAGCACCGTCGGTAGGGAGAATACACGGCCCGAGACCGCGCCATCAAGCAGCCCTTCCGTCTCTTGCACGCCCGTCGCCGTATGCGGTGCATCGACATTAGCCGATCTCGACGCCATCACGGTAAACAAATTGCTTTAATTACCGCCTTTCATGCCATCTATATATTACTCTTGTGGCATCTCGCTCTGACGACGCCGTACATGTTTTCCGCAGACGGATGTTCCTTGCACTCTCTTATGCTACGTGAACAACGAGCTGAGGGATGTTGCCAAGGGTACCATCGTTCAACCCTTGCAGCGCACGTTCCACTCAAAGCCGATGCCAGATAGCGTGCACAGGGTTAAAATTAGTCGGGTGCTAAGGGGCTGCGACGACCTGGAACCTCCCATTCAACCCCCAGGAGCGGATGAAGAAGAGTCGTCATCCTCGGTTGCTTCGCTTGTTCATGCTATGGCCAAAGAGCATGATCCGTTTGGGGACGCGGGGCCATCACGCCACAGACAACAAGACCGCTTTGTCGTGCCGACAAGCGGTGGCAAGGCCTACCGCCTCGTCACCTCCACGCGGTGGGTCGGATGATCATGTTGATGATCACATGGCGCAGATTCGCCGAGGACTTCAAGACTGGAATGATCACTTCTTCAGACTCGGTTTGGCAAAAGAAGACCTAGCTGGTGGCCCCACAGAGAAAGCCACTATCACCAAGTGTCTGTTTGGTTCTCAAGACGCCTCCACTTGCGCCTTCTGAGCCAGCTGATACAACCAACCGGCCCTTTATTCTAAGCCCTGACACACTACATAGGGCGGCCGGTGCTCAGATTGCGGTGCCTGCCCGCTCTCCAAAAAAGAAAAAAGGGCAGGAAAAGAAAATCTAGTTGCTGAGCCAGCCGGTGGCGTCAACAACTGCGAATCCGATCAGGTTTCGGGACGGGCCACCAAGACCCGAGGGTATTATGTGGAGGATTCATGTGGCGGGTGAGCCCATGCTACCTAAGAATTTGCGGAAGCTCGCCAGTTCGGAACTGCAGAGTGTGCATGACGGCGTGCTGACGATAGAGAGACGCCTTCTATCGGAGAAAGATCCCTCGCACCCGATATTCGTGGTTAAGGTGCCACCAGGATTGGGCTTCGTCGACAATGCCCCTGCGGATCTATTCTTCCTGCGGTTTGACGACATCTTCAATATGTTCCACCTATACCCGCTGCACTATACCATGGTCTGCCTGTTTTCTCTTAGCCTGACCATGCAGATCATTAGAGAGAACACACCGGGCATCGCTATAGTGGACCCCTACTACATGTGTGACGGCTGCTTGGGTTCCCCCACTGAATGACGTATCGTGGCCTCGTACCTAAAAAGAATCTTCGTGGCGAACAAGACAAAGGAATACATTCTCGTGCCTTACTTTCCCGAGTAAGTCGTTATTCACTCAACACCGTCGATTGGCTTTATTAGATTATCATCATTCTTTTTCAACACATTCCATTTGAATTTTTTCTTGTGAGATGAACCGCGCTCATCTCCTTATCGCCAAGCATTCCCATCGCGTATTTCGACTGGGAGTCTAGAAAAGAAGAAAAACTACGACAAGATCAAGGAAGTTCGATGATGCTCACCGGCTTTGCCTCGACGGAAGGCACCAGCGTGCGTAAGAAGGTCAAGTTCGGCACGCGTCTTCAACCACGCAGAGTTCCCTGCGTGAAGCGGTAGGAAAACAGAAGAAGGAAGCCTACTACGCACTCCATCACATGAGGGCGTTCCTACTTGACCAGCAGAATTCTGCTGCGGATCATCTCAAGCAATGGGCGAAGCAAAGGCCAAGATCAATGATTCGGATATTAGACAAGAGATGTATCGCATCCAAAGCAGTTTGGGGCAATCATCTTCGTGATGTCATGACTTGAGGGATCTTCTACGAGGAAATATCCCGAATAACCGTGACATAGAAGATCGCCTAGAGATGCGGGGTGACTATAGGAAGTTCATGACGAGGCAGGCGTCCTCCGTTCCCTAAGCCGAGCGAAGGCTTGATGTTGGCCTAGTTGTAGTTGCAAACTATAGATGACCTTTGTGTGTGTGTACATGGACGACAAGTGTACTTATCTTATTAGGTTTATGTATCATCGCTACTTATTTTGCTTATTATTATTATATATCAATCAATGCTTGGTTTTTTGCTTACTCTTTGGTTTTTTGCTTACTCTTTGGTTCTCGGACGACAAGTGTGAGTTATTTTTGTCTTTTCGAGTATGCCGATGATTGAAATGTCGTGGCACAATATATATGTGAATGTGCTATGACGGGATTGTCGACCTTGTGATATGCACAAGTCCGAGGTGTGCATCCTACTTGGTCGACAGTCCGTCATAAGCAATTCTGTGTCCAACGACCTAGCTAGTTATGAGGCATGCTTTTGAGTTATTTTTGTCTTTTTAGAATATGCGATGATTGAAATGTCGTGGCACAATATATATGTGAATGTGCTATGACGGATTGTGAGCCTTGTGATATGCACAAGTCCAGAATTGTGCATCCTACTTGGCTAACGGTCCGTCATAAGCAATTCCTGTGTCCAACGACCTAGCTAGTTATATATGAGGCATGCTTTTTGAGTTTGCTCTTTTGAATTAAGAGTACTTTCTATAAGTGTATCTTCATATGCGACTTTAATTATACATGTTTTTCAATCACGGTTAGTTATTATTGTCAACTTGTAGATGACGTGGTACGTCGTGTACAAGGGAGTTCGAGTCTCGATGATTGGGAAGACTGCGGAGACAGTGCACCGTTTCGGTAATAGCTACAAAGGGTACAACACTATGGCGGAGGCGGAAGATAGATACACGCTATCTAGCGGGAGTTAGGACAAGGAACCGGATGAAGACCTACACCTTCGTCGGCGGTGATCATGCTTATCTTCTTTAGGTATTTATCCGCATTTGTGTCTAGCTAGCTAGTTTAGATGTCTAGCGAGCTTCCGAGCTCTAACTTGTTCGATCGACACATGTATTCGCATGTCACCAACTACTACTTTGTAACATGATCAAAACAATGTAACTTGGACTATGTATTCATGTATGAGACTTATCTATATGTATTTGTTTCAATCTTGTTTTCATATCGGTATTTATATATATAATTGTATATCTTGTATACGTGTGTGTATATCTGTGTAATATTGTATATAATGTATTGCATATAATCCGCATGGAAATTAAAAAAACAAAAATACATCATGGCGCACATGTTTTACCTTCGTGGCGCACTACCCTAAAGCGCACCATGGATGTTTAGTGGCTTTGGATAGTGCGCCACGTAAGATAAAAGGGTAGCGCACCATGCCAAACTTCTGTGGCGCTGGTGCCTCGCCTATCTACACAACCGTGGCGCACTAGGCGAGATAGCCAGAAGAAGGCCCGTGGCGCACTATCGGTGCGCCACGGATGGCCTTTCGTGCGCCTGGCCACCATTTTCCTAGTAGTGCATGCTACTCGTGTCGCCCCGGGCAACATTTTCCTTCTCCATCGTTATCGCCTCGCACCAACAACGTCATTGAGTATGAGGCGATCAAAGGAATGGAGTTGCTCATCGCTGGAGCGAAGCGGTGGAAATTTTGGAGACTCAAGTTGGTGATTTCTCAACTCACGGAGGAGTACAAGTGTGAGAGCGAGTCGCTCTTCCCATTATGGCTGCAATGCCGCGAGGTGATGGCAGTTCGGTACATAAACTTCACCGGATCCCGCGATCGCGAATACCGAGGCGAATGATCTTGCACAATGGCTTGAGGCTACAAGGGCGTAGCGAGGGAGCCGACGATCGGAGCCGATATCTTCAATTACTTGAAGGATTGGCTCGGGGGCACCTACGGATAAGGTACAAGGCCATGAAGTATGTGCTTATTGGGGATGACATGTTTTGAGGACTCGGAAGGGTTATTGCTCAAATGCCTCGGGACAGCCGAGGCCAATCGGCTCCTACACGAGGTACAAGGCGCTGTGGAACTCACCAATCAGCTCACAAGATGAAATGGTTGATCAGCGATCAGGTTTTATTGGCCCACCATGCTTGAGGACTGTTTCAAGTACTACAAGGGTGTCAAGCATGTCAGAAATTTGGAAAAATTCAGATGGTACCCGCGTCAGCAATGAACCCCATCATCAAACCTTGGCCATTCCGAGGTTGGGGCATGGATATGATCGGCAAAATCAATCCTCCATCAAGCAAAGGCCACATGTGGATTTTGTCCATCACTGATTATTTCACTAAATGGGTGGAGGCTGTCCCGATGAAATCAGTAAACTCAAAGGATGTTATCAACTTTGTGAAAGAACATGTCATCCATAGGTTCGGGATTCCCCAAACTATCACGACCGATGGAGGTTCGGTCTTCATTTCTCACGAGTTTAGAAAGTTCTGTGAGGACACGGGGATTAAGCTGATCAGATCATCTCCATACTATGCTCAAGCAAATGGGCAAGCTGAAGCGTCCAACCAGAGCCTCATCAAGCTGATCAAGAGAAAAATCGATGAGCACCCTAGGCGTTGGCACGAGGTTTTGTCAGAGGCGTTATGGGCTTATCGCATGTCATGCCATGGGGCGATAAAAACCTCGCCATACCATCTAGTCTATGGGCAAGAAGCCGTATTGCCCTGGGAAATTACGGCTGGATCGAGACGTGTCACTTTTCAGGACAATCTAACAACTGAAGAATATGCAACCCTGATGAGTGACAGTGTTGAGGATTTAACTGAGCTCAGGCTGTGGTCGCTTGAGAAAATCAAAGAGAACAAGGCCAAGGTAGCTCGTATAACAAGAAAGTGAGGCCAAAGGAGTTCCACGTTGGTGATTTGGTATGGGAAAAGTGTTGCCATTAGGGACTAAGGATGCAACATATGGTAAATGGTCTCCAAATTGGCACGGCCGTCGAGGTTGATCAAGTTTTAAGAGGAAACGACATGCTTGAGGAGCTAGACGGCGTAAAATTCCCAGTGGCGGTCAACGGTCAACATCTCAAGAAATATTTCCCAAGCATGTGGGATGATGGACAGTGAAATGTGGGGGCCGATACATGAAATCGGCCAAATAAAACACAAAATATATAGCCGATGCACAATCATCGACTCTAGAGATTCAAGCTACAAGCGGTGCGGTTTACATACGAAGCTCTTGAAGAAATGCCTCGAAGGCGTGGAGGGCGTCAGCACGGACAAGATCCACCTCGGCGATCTCGGCTTCGTCATCTTCGTCCTTGCCCGTCACTAGCTGCTTGTTCAGGGCACGTATTTCTGCCAGATCGGTCTTCAGTTGAGCTTTGAGGCCTTCTGCCTCGTCTTGGGAGCGGGCGATGGATTCTTCCTTGTCGCGAATGAGCTGTTTAGTCGCCCGGACCTTCTCTTCAAGATCTTCTAACTCCCTTTTCAAGGATGCAAGCTCGTGATGCTTGAGAGGTGTCGGTTTGGCATCCAGACGCCTTTTCTCGTTGAGCTGCGGCATCATGCGATTGGCCTTCAGTGGAAGTTGGGAGCGGCGCAGATCGATCCTCTCACGAGCTAACTTCACCCTTGACCGTAGAAAGACAGGTTACAACGGCCAAAGCTTCACTGCAGCTATTGGGAGTTGGTCTTTTATTCAGCCGAACGCTCTTCACCTCCTCGGAACCCTCGATCAACTCTTTGATCGGGAGGACAAAGGAGCTTTAAGATGCTGGAATTGAGGTGGAACACAGCCCGTGGTTCATCATCGCAACTGAGGGAGTTGGTTCGATGGATTCAGGTTGACGTCGGCAAACTGAAATATCACAACTCGCAGCCCAAAAATGCGTCGATATCGTCCAAACGTAAGGATGAGCCGAAGAACCTAACGTACCTCTCCTAAGATCGAGGGGATAGCCGATGAGGAGACGATCGGTTTGTGTGTGGTTGCTGGGGGCTTGGCCAAAGTGGTAGCCGTTTCATCTGCACCTTCGGGGATTGCTAGATCCGGCATCGGCACTGCCCCAGCTTTCCCACTGGAAACATCAGTCGTCTGCATGGAAGGTGCTTAGCCAATGTAAATAATGATAAATCGGCAGACAAAAGGAAACAAGTAGTAAGAGCATGAAAGGTGGTGATTTTCGAAACCTCCTGGCTCGACGAAGAAGCTTGTAGTCCTTTGCGAGCTCTCTTGGGACCCATGGTGGCCCGCCGATCGGGTACTCGGGCGAGGTTCAGGAGCCGACCTTTTCCTGGAAGCCGATGGTGGTGAATCTGGCGGGTTCGGTGTGATGGTCCTCTCAGAATCCGTTGGGCCTAGTTCTCCTCGATTGGTCTGGGTGTCCTCACTGGAGGTGTCTTCGACGGAGTCCTGTAAAAGGGGAGAACCAGTAAGCACGAGCATGTCTGCAAGAATGGAAGAATTATAAGGATCGACCAAGGCCTGAATCAGCTTACATGCGAGCTGTCTGGAGAAGGGCTCCGGCGCCTCAAGGTCTTCCTGGCAGCTACTTTCCTCACCATCGTTCTTGTTTTAGTCGGAACTCGAGGGGCAGCCGACTTAGGAGTTGCTTGGTTCTTGGAAGCCGATTGTGGTATTATCGGCTGTTTCTGCATTATGACCTTTTTCAAAGATGGTGAGTTTTTGCAGAAAAGAACCACAGGAGCTGGCGGAAAGAAATCGAAGGGGGAGCCATCACTGTGCGTAGGTGCAGGGCCATCTTGTTGCTGCAAAGAGAAAGAGTGGATTAGTAAGAAGAATCATTTGTGAGTTGCATCAAGAAAATTTACAAGTAGTGGTACCTGTTCCACGGGGATGTCATAGTCAGCATCGAGCTGTTTCAGCAATGGTCCCAGAGCTCTCCTGAAAGCGTGAGTCTTCCACATCGACCACCAGTCTTCAAAGCCATCGGTTGATGAGACGAAGGTGAGGTCGTTGGGAATTGGGATGGTCGAGCATCAAAGAAGGAATAACACCTTTGGTGGTGAGAGGATCGAGTCGGCTCTCTCTGTAAGGTGGTGGAGAAAGAAATGGGGAGGTACCATACAAGGCCAAATTGCCGAGCCACTACTGTTGGTGATAGAATTCATATCCAGGCTTGATTATTCTTGGATGTACTCATGCCAACCGGAAGGAACAGGACGAATCACAATGGAAAAGAAATGCCGAAAGTCTTTGGTGTCATCGGCAAAATTGTCTAACTGAAGGAGAGTGGGTTTTCAAAATGTTGATTCTTCCATGTAAGGAAAGAAGATAGGATTGTCCAGTCCTTGAAAGAAAATCTTGAACCATTTAGACGCTTCACGAGGGTCGACTTGCTGGAAGTCTATACAAAGCTTGGCCATAGTTGGTGCATCGGATCTGCTTCCTTTTACATCTGGAAAGGTGCAGCGCCAAAAGGGGAAGTTTGGGATGTGGTTTTGAAAATACAGCTGAGCCCATAGCTGAATAAACCACCAAGGACCACTGTTTTGGTATTATGCCGGAGAAACGCTGAGACATCAACTGGAGATATCGATAGACCTCTCCAAGGAACAGTTCACGAGGCCAAGTTGAGTGCCCTTGGCGATTCGTGCTAAGGAAAGATAATTCTTAGTTGGAGCAAGGAAGGGCCACAAAATATGAAATGTTCGGCCGAAGTTGAGAAAGGCTGTTGTTTCTCTGACAGGGCCCTTTGTTTTCATATGGCGTTGGAGGTAGGCTCCCGATTAAATGCGGCATTTTAGAGGGCTTGTAGGGACCTTGGTCTTAAGCAGAGGGGCTGGGTGATGTGACATCCAGACCAGTAATCATCACCACGTCTAACAGAGTTGGTGACATAGGGCCATGACCAAACATGAAGCAGTTCAGAGCGTCAGACCAGAAGTAGCCGATAGTTTTCAGAAGGTTCTCGTGCTTCTCAAGAGGAGACAATGACAAATGCAAAGCATCGGCTATTCCTGTGGTTTCCCATTGGGATTGGTAAGCTCTGGCTACCCTGCTGAACCAAGAGACCCAATGTGCAGGGGGAGTAGGCCAGCTCATGACGATCGGCCCTAGAGTTGAGATCTAGGTCTTGGCTTACGAAGGGATTCTATTTGCTTCAAGAAATCGAGATGGGCAGGACTAGATTACATGCGAGGCCAAGGCAAAGAATTTGGGAGAGAAGGGTGCGGCGAGAATGTTTGAAACCTAAAAATTTAATGGTGGAATAAGGCATTAATTGGTGTTCGCCATTAATTACGATCGTGTTCATCTTTGCGAGAAGTAGGCGTACCTTGAATAGGAGACCTCTGGGTTGGTGTTGGACGATTCCGCCATCTAGTTTCTTTGGCGGAGATGGATCTGCGTTGGGGATTGAGGGTTCTTGTCGCGAGCTCAATCTAGTCGTTGGGCAATTGAGATCTGGGTCGCCTTTTTGAAGAGGGTCGCGAGTTACCGTTTGAAAGCGAAAAGTGGCCGTTTATGTTTGCGGAATTATGCGACCAAGTTTTGACCTTGTCAACGTTTTTTGGGAAAGCCGATGCGTTGCCATCGGCTCTTTGAGATTTGACTTGTTTGTTGTATGAGCCTTGATTGTGGTGAAGGCCGATACGGTGCTATCGGCTTCTGGAGCATCGACCTATTTTGACTATCGGCGAAATTGGGGCGAAAAAGGCAATCTTCGAGAAACAGATTTTCATTCATTCATTCAAAAGCTGATTGCTTACAAAAGGCTGATTGATTACAAAAGGGAGCTTACTACTACTACTGGTTCCTAATCTAGAGGCCGAGGTCGTCGCCGCTGTCGTCGCCGCCGTCTTGTTCGCTGTCCTCAGCGCTGCTGCCGGCGTCGTCTTCGCTGCTGCTGCTGAAGAAGCCAGCGGGGGCCTCCTCGTCCTCGTCGTCGTCTTCGGTGTCCTCGCTGGACCCGGCGCGGAAGCGCTTCACCGGCGGGTACTCGTCGGAGGAGGTGTCCTCCTCCGATTCCTCCTCCTCGTCGGAGGACTCGGCCCCAGATCCAGGACGAGCGTCGTCGGCTCTTCGCCTCCGGTTCCCGTCGGAGGCTGAGGCCCTCCTCGCCGTCGATCGAGGGCCGTCGTCCTCCGACCAAACGGCGAAATCCCAATCCCTCTCGTCCCACCATTGTGGGGCGAGAGTATTGTACGCCGCCGTGGGCGGGTGCTCTGGCGTCGGCTCCCGGTCGCTAATGCTGTTGGAAGACTGGGAGGAACGGGCGGAAGAGGAAGAGGCCATGGCGAAGAGGGTTTTTTTCATGAGGAAGAGGGTTTTTGGCTCTGGAGGAAGATGGGGATGAGCTGCTCGGATGAATTTAAATAAGGGAATAGTGGGAGGCGGTTCAATGCCATAGCGGTTTCCCGTAATGTGCCGCAAAATCGTCAAATCATGCCTGCGAAGGAGTTGAGAAGAGGGCATCATGATGAGGGGGTGGCGTGACGATTCTACTCTGCAACGCGTAACCCGATGTGAAGAAAAAAAAAGAGGGGGAAGAAAAAACATCAGCAGAGTGGTTTCGGAATTATTATTGCCAAAACCAGGGGGGCATGTGTTATCGCCATATTTTGGCCAAAGGAGGAGATGGGCCGTGATCAAGATGGGCTTGGAAGATACGTATATTCAACCTGTTGTTGAATCGGCCTTGTGCGTGGATTTGGGATAAATTGCACGTGTATCTTGTATCGTAGTAGGTTCCGTTTCAGTTTAGGTAAAGATAGAGTTGTAGAGTTATTCCAAAGATAGAAAGTCTCCGGACTATAAATATGTACCTAAGGTTATCGAGAAAAGGAGGACAATCACGTTCACAACAAACACAATCTCGGCGCATCGCCACCCCTTGTTTCTAGGGTTTCTTTCGGGTTAGTGTCATGCTGCCTAGATCACATCTTGCGATCTAGGCAGTATTTACTTATGCGTTATTTGGTGTTACTCGTACTGAAGCCTTGTTTATGGCGAGTAATACTATTATCATAGATTTGTTGAGGCTAGCATCGGTGCCTTTTGCTATGATTGTTTAAGTTATGCTACCTCTAGTTACCTCGCTACCTTTGCACCTTTTTCCCGGGCGCAAGGGTAGGACCTTGCTTGATCTTTATTTAGTTGTTCCGATCTGTTATAGTTATGCCTTGTTCTCCAAGGTTTAGTTTGATATCTACGTAGTCAGGCCTTGCAAACGGGTTGAACGATCCAGTAGTACGTAAGGACGTGGTTTACTAGTTCTAGAGAAGTTGTTCCGGTAATTGACTTTACGTCGGTTGTTAGGCCTCCTCTAGGGTTAGTTTTCTATCATCTTTTGTATCTACCAGGCTCAATTACGTGTAGGACGTTCCAGTTACGTGGTGAAAACGTTAAACTGTCGTAGATCGATTTAACTTGTAAAGATGAAGCAAAACCCCATGTTATCATAGATCTAATGCAGAACCATGGGTTAATCGGCTCTAGGAGCCGATTCACAGGGAAACCTGGGAGCCGGTCACGGCTCGAATTTTACATATACTTGTTTACCATGCAGGAAATCAATCGGAGCAATCCTTCACCTTCCTGACCAGGTATAGGTCGGTGCATCTCGAACCAAGCCGGGGCGTGTGCGGAGTTTTGCGGGCGTTGCCGAGGACCAGGGCCCACCAGCAGTTAAGGAGCCTCCGGCTCTTGTGTTGCTCGTCGCTGCTCAGGTGGTTCCGGGGCCTCGGAAGGCACCGGTTAATTACTCCGCGTTACGCCATGAGACACCTCCGATTAAGCCGTGTGGTCGTCTTCGTCGTCTTACCCCGTTCTCCATGCATGATGTGGTGGTGTGTGTGGGCGGTGGCGAGCCCGTGTCTCGTCGGTACCGCGCCCGCGTAGCATGGCCTTTGCTCGCCATGCCGCCCTCGCCATCGTGCCTCGTCGGTCTTGACGGCGTCAATGTAGTTGGAGTTGGAGTAGCATGGGTCCGCTCGGTGGGACTTCTCGATGACCAGCGGTCGTCGGTGCGCAAGGGGTATGCCTCGCGAGTAAGTGTTGGTGGAGATCGGTCGGTGCAAAACCGACGCAGCGCCTACAAGTCGGTGCAGCCACGTGGTCGACACCTCGTCTCGGTCCGGCCCGAGTTCACGGCTGTCCCAGACAAGAGCGTCGTCTCACGGGCTCGTGGAGATGGAGGTGGGTATGGCCGATTGTAAGTCGGCAGCACTTTCGCCTATGCTCGCCGGCTTCACGGAGATGGATCTAGCACCGGGTTGTCGATGGACACCCGATGCTATCGCCTATATTCGCGGAGGCGGATATGGCGACGACTTGCATACTACTAAGCGGCCCGCCATCACTCGTCTTTCACGCCGCCGGAGTGAAGAAAGCGCCGGGCTCGATGGGAGGAGAGATGGTGCCTTGCTGCCTTGCGGCCGCCGCCGTCGGCCGTCGTCTTGTTGGCGTCCGTGGGAGGTGAATAAAGGTTGGCTGCCCGCCGACAGCCCGTCGCCGTCTTAAAGCATGGCTTGTTGAGATGGACGTGGCGCCGAATGCATGCGCTGCCTTCTCGTCTCGTCTTGGCGCCGCCGTAGTCGCAAGGTTCGATGGGGAAGAGATGGCGCCGCTTCCAGCCGGATCGCGAGACTGCCGTCTTTGGCGCGCCACACAGGCGGAGATGGCGATGGCGCCGGGCTGCGCCGGCAGCCTCACGTTCTCGAGCCGTGATCTTGGTGGCGGAAAGATGGGCGTGGCGCCGGGCCGTCGCCGGTAGCCTCACGCCCTCGGGCCGTCATCTTGGTGGCCGGAGATGGCGCGCTACACGCCGGCAGCGCGTCGAGGCCGTCCTCTCGGTGGTGTTGGAGATGGCGTCGGGCTGCCGGCAGCCCTCGGGCCGTCATCTTGGTGGCGTTGGAGATGGCGCCAGCTGCACGCCGCGCCGCCGAGTCCGTCATCTTGGTGGCGTCGGAGATGGCGCCAGTACCTGCACGCGGCCAGCGCGTCGAGCCGTCCTCTTGGTAGCGTTGGAGATGGCGCCGGGCTGTACGCCGGCGGCCGCGCCATTGAGTGTCGTCTTCTTGGTGGCTCCGGATGCACGCCGGCAGCTGCATGCCCTCGGGCCGCCGTCTTGGGGGCGTTGGAGTTGGCGCCGGGCTGCACGCCGGCAGCCGCGCGCCCTCGGGCCGTCATCTTGGCGTCGCCGGAGATGGCGTCGGGCTGCACGCCGGCAGCCGCGCGCTCGATGCCGTCATCTTGGGCAACGTAGTGTGCGTAGATGGAAGTGGCGTCGGGCTGGACTCCGGCAGCCTCACCACCATCACCTTCGGAGTGGCTCGTATAGATGAAGAGGGCACGCGATAGGGTGCCCACCGGCGGCTCTGGCAGCATCGTCTTTGAGGCGTGTGTGACGAGCTGCGCGCCAGCAGCCCGGCACCGTCCGCTTGGGCACCGTCTTCGACATGGAAAGGGTGCGTACCAGGCTACACGCCGGCAGCCCGGCACCTTCATCTTCAACGCGTCTGCTTTGGTGGAGGGGTGCGGCGAGCTACGCGCCGGCAGCCCCAGCGCTCTCGACTTGCCCACGTTTGCACGATTCCTCCATGGCTCCCCGTGCGAGATGCATGTGCGCATGTATGCTGTGGAGAGAAAGAGAGAGAATATCAACCATGATTCTTACCATCCACTACGACGAGCTTCTCCTCCATGATGGGTCGCTTGCTCTTGATTGAGTTCTCCGGCTTGTATTAGTTTGTGGTGTTTTGGGTATGTGTATGGATGAATGGGTAGGTGAATGGAGATTAGATGGATAGGCTGTGGTGTGGAAGAGCTAAGCTAATTCTTGATACGATCTCCTTCTCCTCCTCCTCTAGCTGCATGGAGTAGTACGTCCGTGTGGCCTCCGGGTATGAGCGTCTGGGGTCTCTTCTTTTTTTCATCTGGGTCGGGCGTATGCATTTTTATAGGCAGCAGCCAGCAGGTATGGATAACCATGGAGAGCGAGAGTTTATCGCGGCGTTGGGCGGCCATGCATGCTTATCTTGACGCTCGCGCGCGTTATCCCTCCAGAAAAATCGTGGCCGGTTGAACGCCCTTGCTTTGATGATTATCTGATAGCTAGTGCAAGCTGATCAAAATAAAACTTGTTACACATGATCCGGTACCCAGCACGACACATTGCTATGCATGGACGGCGGCGTGCCGTGCATCGCCGTGGCTGTATTCCTGTATTCGACGCTGCGTGCACTTTGATGCGTATTAGCTCCATCCATGTACACTTGGGCTGATGGACCAGCTCCATAGAATATACTGTACCTTATTATCAAAGTATTAGCTTAATTCTTGTACAAATTAGCGTCAAACAAATGCCCCCGCCAAGTGGAGTTCGAGCATAAGCGAATCGGACTCGACTTGGCGAGAAATCAATTTGGCGCAAATATTTTGTTGCTGCCTTGGTTCTTCGTGTAGAGGTGACGCGGGTAAAACCTTCCATGTTGATATCCTTTTGAGGAAATTTGCTGGGCCATATAGCAGCCATGGCGCACAACCAGCAAAACATCCTCGATTTGCCTCCGTTTGGCAGTACCATGCTACGCTTGAAGAAAATTTATCAACCTAGTCGTGACGGCGTCGGCTGCAGCGGTGCCGACTAGATCGAAGGGTTTCACATATTCGTGCTAGCGCCGGAGCACTGCCGCTCCGTATCTTGATGTGTTGGTGTAGATCGCCTTGAAAAGACATCGACGTCGACACCACCCCGGTATCGCCGGTGAGGTTGGTGGAGCCACTTGACGTGGAAGGCACTCGGAGTATTGCAAATGCCCAATTGCCATTCCGCTTGTAAAATCATATGGCCGAGTATTTACTCGAGAAATAAAGCACGCAAAAGCTAGAAAACACACAATCGAGAGAAAAACATGGTTTTGGTTTTGGATTTTTAAAATGTTGGCTTTCCCGTTATACACTAGCTATATGTGTGATATTAGAAAAGGCCGCTGAAGGACTTGTCTTCGAGGATCGCCGCAAGATCATGACGATTACAACTTCGTCCTTCCGTGTACGTGTGTGGAGACGCCGTCTTCGGAGATGCTTCCAAGAGGCAGTAGAGAATCATACTCTAGCCCATCCTGGTACCGAGGAGTCCCACGGCTCAGCCATGCCCCCTGCACGATACCCCGCGAACCCAGAGACTTGGGCATGGTAAAACGAGGGAGTAAGGCTTTGGGACAACAGCTCTGAAACTTCCGCGCCTTATTGAGGGGTGGTGAACAGCTACCTTCCGCCTTTCTTCGAATGGTTCCCTTATGCTTGGGACGGTTTAGACTTGCTTCTTGGAGTTTATGCATTTTTGCCCTCCTACGGGACTACTTGCGAAGTCCACTTGGGTGACCATGGACTTCATGAGATTGCTTGCACTCTTGGAGATACTTTTTTTGTTTTTTGGCTTGAACTTCTAAGATTCTCTTCTTCTTTCTTCGCTTGGGGAGCCATCTTTGGAAACTTGGAAGGCACCGTTCACCTTGGTGGACTAAGGAACCCTCTGGCACTTTATCTGGAGTTTTTTTTTGGCACACCCCAGGGTTGTCACGCGGCTACGCACCGAGTCAGGCAGCCTTTTCATGATCTTTTCCTATGGTCTTCCCGGTGTGAGCCTCTCTGAGCGAGGCACGCCGGGAGCATGAGGGGCGTGGAGTCTCGGTACGCTGAAGTGCCCAAGTGATCTTCTCCACTGCCTCTAAAAGCATGCACTTGGTACGTGTCGTGCTTTGTGGGTGTAGGTGTCGCTCCACTTGCAACTTGGCACCTCGTGCCGCCCTCCGACAAGTTCTAAGGCAGCCAGATCTTCAATCACCAGCACGGTATGATTAGGTAAAGCCAGTTTTGTTTTGTTGTTGGGGGAAAACAGATGATCCACGCTATGCAAAGGAGAATGCATCATGGACATGAGCCGACTGAAAGACTCCCCATAGAAGAAAAAAAACGAAAGAGAAAAAAAAAAGGAAAAGGAAACGGAAGAAGCAAATATTTAGCAGAAATATTTTTTAAGAAACCTTCCGTTGATTGGAGGCATGGGCCGGGCTCCTTGAGGATCGACCAGCTGGTATGCACCCCCGTCGTAGGCTTGCTCGATGGAGTAGGGTCCTTCCCACTTTGGCTCGAACTTCCCCTTCATCTTGTGCGTGACGACGATGGGGCGCCTGAGGACAAGCACTAGCTCGCCCTTCCGAAAGACGCGTTGCCTCACGAGCTTGCCGTAAGCTCTCACCATGTTTTGACGGTAAAGCTCCAAGTTCTGCAGGGCTTGAGACTCCTCCTCCAGCGTCAAGCTCCACGGAATCGCAGCGATTGTACTGTTCATCTTTGGTGAGTTCATCTTGGATGGCGACACGAGAGGGTAGCTGGACCTCCAATGGAAGTACCGCCTCACTCCCATAGACGAGGGAATAGGGTGTAGACTGAGTTGGGGTGCAACGTGATGCACGCCCATAGAGACTCGAGACGGTCGGCCAGTCCTTCTATGTCTTGTCACCGTCTTCTTGAGTATCTTGCCGGCGTCTTGTTGAAGGCCTCGATTGCTCCATTGGCTTGAGGGTAGTAGCCGGTGGAGTAGTTCCACTTGATCTTGTACTGCCATGAACCTGTACATCTTGTTGGATTTGAATGCCTTTGTTTGTCGGAGGTGATACGGTGTGGTATCCCAAAGCGATGTATGATATTTCGCTCTAGGAAGTTGATGGCGTTGTCGCTCTTCACCTCCATGCGGAACGGCCTCCGCCCACTTGGAGAAGTAGTCCGTCGCTGCAAGGATGAAACGATGGCCCCTGGAAGATGGCGGATCGATGGGTCCGATGACGTCAATCCCCCAGGCATCAAATGGCCATGAGGGAATGGTGGGGTGTAGTGGAACTGGCGGCTGATGCTTGAAGTCGCCATGGATTTGGCAACCATGGCATGACCTGGCTACCTGGAGGCAGTCCTTCATGATGCCGGGCCAATAGTACCCAGCCAGGCGTATGGCATGGTACATCTTGGCTCCACCTTGGTGTCCACCGCAGACCCTGTGGTGCACCTCTTGTAAGATCTTTTTGGATTCATCCTGGTTGACGCACCGAAGTAGAATCTCTTGCCCATGAGACCGTCTGTACAAGACACCGGCCTTATATACATAGGAGGAGTAAATGCGTTGGGTTGGCGCCTCGGCGGGGTCGTCGAGGAGGCTGCTTGAAGTAGTTGACGAAGGGTTGTAGCCACTGTCCTCCTCCACGACGTTCGTCGTGATGGTGTTGACTTCCTCTTCCTGGGATGAGCTCTAGGACAGCGGGAAGCCACCTTTCTTCCACCGTCACTTGCGTGGATTTATCACTGGGAGCACCGGTCACGCCATTTGCTAAGGCATCGGCGGGTGCATTCCTGCCATGGGACATGGAGAACTTCAACATGTTGGAATTTTCCATAAGCTTCCGGCGCCGTAGTATGGCACCAGTTCCGGCTTACCTCGTAGATGTCGTTGACTTGCGAGCGATGAGCTGGGAATCTCCATAGGCCATGAAGCGGACCTCCATGGAGTGCTAGGAGGAGGCCAAAGATGAGTGCCTCGTACTCCGCCTCGTTGTTGGAGCATTCTTCCTTGAGAAGGGAGAATGAGTGATACATCACCCCTCCTTGTGGAGTCTTGAACACCAATCCTGCTCCTCTCCGCTTGGGTGTGCCATCGTGCGGCCTCTGTCGTGAAGCACCATCAGTAGAGCTCCCATGGAGCCTCGACCTCCATGGTGAAAACCTCCTCGTCGGGAGGTTGGTAATGAGCGAGAGTCGTCGAGGGCGGGATGCGCAAGGAACTCCGCTAAGGCTTGGCCCTTGATCGCTTTCTGAGACACAAAGGTGATGTCGAACTCCATCATGAGCAATGCCCATTTTCCGAGTCGCCCCATTAGTGCGGGCTGACTTAGAACGTACCTTATAGGATCCGCTCTAGCGACGAGCTGGATTTGGAGTGCTAGCATGTAGTGCCTCAACTTCTTCAACGCGAATATAAGCGCCAAGCATAACTTCTCTATTGGAGAGTAGTTTCGCTCAGCGCCCACCATGGTGCGGCTCAGGTAGTAGCAAGCCACCTCCTTCCCTTCATCATTGTGCTGAGCGAGAAGAGCACCTATTGAAGTAGGCTGCACTGCAATGTATAGAATAAGAGGGCGCTCTTTTACAGGAGCTGCCAAAACAGGTGGGTTAAGTAAGTACTTCTTGATGTCGTCGAATCCTCTTTGACACCCTTCATCCCATACGAACGGAGCTCCCTTCTTCATGAGACTTGAGAAGGGTTGGATGCGTCCCGAGAGATTGGAGATGAAGCGACGGATGTACGCCAACTTCCCTTGTAAACCTCTATATTCCTTGAGATTACAAGGTGGTGGCATGTTGAGGATGGCCTTGATCTTCTTCGGTTCGATCTCTATGCCTCGATGATGGACAACGAAGCCTAGGAAGAGGCCCGATTGAACGGCGAAGGCACATTTCAATGGGTTCATCTTGAGCTGGTGTCGACGTAGGCGCTCAAAGATGACCCGGAGGTCCTCCCGATGATCCCGGCGGTCCTTGGTCTTCACCACCATGTCATGGCCCGCTGGTACGTCGCACTCCACCGATGATCCCGATGACGTAGCACTCCACCGAATGGCACCCGGTTAATTACTCCCGCTGGTATGTGGATGGATGAATGGGTAGGTGAATGGAGATTAGATGGATAGGCTGTGGTGTGGAAGAGCTAAGCTAATTCTTGATACGATCTCCTTCTCCTCCTCCTCTAGCTGCGTGGAGCAGTACGTCCGTGTGGCCTCCGGGTATGAGCGTCTGGAGTCTCTTCTTTTTTCATCTGGAGCCAGCAGGTATGGATAACCATGGAGAGTTTATCGCGGCGTTGGGCGGCCATGCATGCTTATCTTGACGCTCGCGCGTGTTATCCCTCCAGAAAAATCGTGGCCGGTTGAACGCCCTTGCTTCGATGATTATCTGATAGCTAGTGCAAGCTGATCAAAATAAAACTTGTTACACATGATCCGGTACCCAGCACGACACATTGCTATGCATGGACGGCCGGCCGGCCGGCCGTGCCGTACATACGCCGTAGGCTGTATTCCTGTATTTCTGACGCTGCGTGCACTTTGATGCGTATTAGCTCCATCCATGTACACTTGGGCTGATGGACCAGCTCCATAGAATATACTGTACTGCTTATTATCAAAGTATTAGCTTAATTCTTGTATAAATTAGCGTCAAACACATAGGTGTCCATTGAACATGAGGAGTTACTAGAAGCTAAACGTACAGAGCTGATAAGATATACATCCAACTGTTCCATAGGTGTTTCGTCTATACATGCGTCAGTGCAAATGGGCCATCCTATTTTGCAAGCTTTTGAAAATATGCGCGTTCACAAAGTACTATTGCTGCATTATGCAGAGTAAAATCATTGCTGGACATCGGATAAGCAACGCCGGAGACCGGCAAAAACTGCAGGAATCATTGCTGTGCTGACTGATCGGTGATCACCATTCTTCTGTTTGAATGTTCAGTCTACTTGCATGCTTATTGCTGATCATTTCAGTGGTCGGGCCGTCGAATATCGTAAGCATCGTTAATTCACCTTAACTCGTAGTAGTTGCACATAGTTTCAGTTTGATGATGGCTTGGGTGCGTCTTCAAGTTCTGTTTTCCGTTGATGACCTTTCACCCAGCTTAATTACCAAAAGGCATATAATGTCAATACTTGCCACAGGTCTCCACTCCTCGTACAAACATTTTCAAGACTCTGCATCTCTCAAGCTCGGAAATGGGTTGAACCATCTCCGCCAGGCTTCCGTATAAATTCATAATAAGATGGTGATAAAGAGGATCCTTTTGCCACGAACGTCTGATTCTGTTTTTGCTTATCTTTGACCGTGGTATCCGCTATCTAAGCAGTGGGACCGGGAGCACTTGAACGGCATCCTTCAGGCCCTGAGAGCGGTGGCGCGGCACTTTGCGGTCCCTGACCGCCTCACCCCCGAGGAGCATGTCTAGAGGGCGCTCTCTCATGTCTTCTTTTTGGTTTCTCTTTTGGGCGTTGTGTTGTTCCCCCAGCGGACCTATACTTTCTCCTTTTTCTTTGGCGCTCTGGTGCCGGTGATACTATTGAACCTTGTACTCGGTTGTTGTTTTATTTATAAAGCGGGACAGAAGCCTGTTTCGAGGAGGCTTCGGTACACATACAGTATAAAGTCTTAGCCACATAAAATGCTTATAGTATACTCAGTAATTGATCTTTATTTTCATTATGTTTCAAAAGGTTCGTCCATGCCAAGAATCCAAGACATTGATTCTACTATTCTGCCTTATGGGTTCAACCAAGCACTAATGGAACCTAGCTTGGTGAAGGGCAGCAGCACAGAAAGCAAAAGCTTGGGAAATTGAAATTCAGACAGGTATGAACCGATGGAATGTTAGCTCAGCTATCACCCGAGAGCTCAAGAGACACCCACGAAAAAAAGAGGCAGGGTGTAAAGCTAATTGAAGTACACTCGGTTTACAAATAAAGGACACATTTTGTTTCATGAAGATGACTTTATGTGATACAGAATAACAATCATAAGAAGTTACACCTGAAAACTAACCTAGTGTCATCAATTTCATGTCATATAAACATGTTAAAAAATCAATTGTTGGTGAAACCTTGTCTTGACAAAACAACGTCGAATCCTTAAGTGTGTCTTCCTACGGTTCGTGAATTATGCGGACATGATCGAGACACTTCTCCGAACAATAACCAATAGAGGAATCTGGAAATTCATATGGCTCCCATATATTTCTACGATTACTTTGCGATCGAATGAACCACTTACATACGATACCAATTTCCCTTTGTCTCACGATAGTTTACTTATCCGAGGTTATGATCGTCGGTATCTCTGCATACCTAGTTCAACCTCGTTCGATAAGTACTCTTTTCTCGTTCGTGATATGTGATCCCTTGTGAGCCAGTCACATGCAAGCTAATTGGATGACATTTCACCGAGAGGGCCCAGAGTATATCTATCCGTCATATGGATGGACAAATCCCACTCTTGATCCATGTGTTTCAACCAATACTTTCTGAACACTCAATGCCACCTTTATAGCCACCCTGTTACGGTGTGGTGTTTGATGACATCAAAGCATCCATCCGGAAAAGGTGATATGCATGATCTCATGGTCGAAGGAATTAGGTTACTATGTATCAGAAAGCATATAGCAATTGAACTATTTTAAATGACTTGATCTTTATGCTACGCTTAACTATAGGAGTATGTCCATCACATCATTCTCCTAATGATATGACCCTGTTGTTAATAACATCTCTGTGTTCATGATCAGGAAACCATGATCATATATTAACCAACAAGCTAGTTTAACAAGAGGCTTTACTAGGGACTCTTATTTTAGTTTACAAATCACACAAGTATTAATGTTTCCGGTTAATACAATTATAGCATGGTATGTAAACATTTATCCTCAGTGTGAAGATATGATAATAACCACTTTATTTTTGCCTCTTGGGCATATCTCCAACATTTTCCACTTCATTCTAAAATTCCTTGAACTTTTCAAAGGTTTCAGACTTGTGTTTCATCAAGTAGATATAACCGTATATACTCGAATCATCCGTGAAAGTAACAAAATAACGATATCCACCTCGCGCCGACACACTCATTGGCCCACATACATCAGAATGTATGATTTCCAATAAATCTGTCGCCCGTTCCATTGAACCGGAAAACGACGTTCTAGTCATCTTGCCCATAAGGCATGGCTCACATGTATCAAATGATTCAAAATCAAGTGATTCCAAAAGTCCATCTGAATGGAGCTTCTTCATGTGTTTAACGCCAATATGACCTAGACAGCAGTGCCACATATATGCGGATATATCATCATTAAGTTTAATACTTTTAGCATCAACATTATGAATATGTGTAATATTATCATCGAGATCTAATAGAAATAAACCATTCATCATCGGTGCATGACCATAAAAGATTTCATTCATATAAATAGAACAACCATTGTTCTCGGATTTAAATGAATAACCACTTCGCATCAAACATGATCCAGATACAATGTTCATGCTTAGTGCAGGCACCAGATAACAATTATTCAAGTTTATAACTAATCCGCAAATGGAGAGGCAGCGTTCCGACGGCGATCACATCAACGCTTGATCCATTGCCGACATGCATCTTGACCTCACCCCTTGCTAGCGTTCGCTTGTTCTGCAGCCCCTGATTCGAGTTACAAATATTAGCAACTGAACTGGTATCAAATACCCAGGTGCTACTGCGAGCACTAGTCAAGTACACATCAATAACATGTATATCATATATACCTTTGTTTGCCTTGCCGGCCTTCTTGTCTGCCAAATACTTGGGGCAGTTGCGCTTCCAGTGGCTAGTCCCCTTGCAATAGTAGCACTCAGTATCAGACTTAGGTCCAACTCGGGGTTTCTTTTCATGCACGGCAACCTGCTTGCCGCCCTTACTTCCCTTCCGTTTTCCCTTCTTGTCTTTCTTGAAACCAGTGTTCCTATTGATCATCAACACTTGATGTTCCTTTTTGATCTCCACTTCTGCAGTTTTAAGCATTGACAGAAGCTCGGGGGAGACTTCTTCATGCCTTGCATTATAGTTCATCACAAAGCTCTTATAGCTAGGTGGCAGAGACTGCAGAACACGATGGATCCCTAAGTCAATGGGAATCGATATTCCCAAGGACACAAGCTTATCAGCGTAACCCGACATCTTGAGTACATGCTCACTAACGGAGTTGTGCTCTTCCATCATGCAGCTAAAGAACTTTTCTGAAGCGTTGTAGCTCTCTACAGCAGCATGTGTGTCGAAAATCATTTTCAACTCACCCATTGTATCAAAAGCATTACCGTTTTTGAAACGCTTTCGAAGTTCCGGCTCTAGCCCATACAATATGCCGCAATGAACTAAGTTGTGGTCCTCCTAACGAGTCTGATAAACATTCTTTTCCTCGTCAGGGGCATCCTCAACAGGTGGGGGGCCTAGTGGCGCTTCTAGCACATATTGCTTTTGTGCAGCAGAGAGGAGAATCCTCAAATTCATGGCCCATTCGGTAAAGTTGCTACCGTTCATTGCAAGTTTCTCTTTCTCCATGAACACATTGAAATTAAAAGCAGGTGGTGCCATCTACAACATAATTTGTAAAGTTTAGACTAAGTGTATGATAGATTGAGTTCAACTAATCCGTATTACGAATGAACTCCCACTCAAAAACGACATCCCTCGTGCCTTTTTGGTGATTACATGAACCAAATCCACTATACCAAGTCCGATCATCACGTGAGTTGGTATAGCTTCAAAGCGAGCATCAAATGGGCATCATATCTACTATATGACTCATGCTTAACCTTTCGGTCCGTGTTCCGAGGCCATGTCTGTACATGCTAGGCTCGCCAAGTTAGAACCTTAGTATTCGCGTGTGTAACTGTTTTACACCCGAAATATGGTCGTGGATCCAAGAACACCCGATCATCACGTGATGTCTTGGAGCGGCGAAAACATAATCGGTGCATACTAAAGGAAGAGCACATTCTTATCTTGATATTTAAATGAGGGATCATCTTATTAAGCTAACAAAGCGCTAAACAAGCAATATAAGATGCTATCAAACATCACATGTTTATTAGTGAAATGATATGGTTCCCGCATATGATCTCTATCATGTGCATCATGGTATGATCACTATCATACCTATATGTGTAAGTCCAAGGTCTATGGAGATTACACGTTATGTATGTTGTAAGAGTATCATCTCATACTTCTACTTACAACATCACCATATCATAACACTAGCCCAGCAACAATCTAAACTAGACACCTCTAATTTATCCATTGCAAGTTTTACGTGGCTTAGGGCTTTCGAGATAGAACCGTTCTTACCTACGAACATGAACCACAACGAGGATAACCAAATTGTTGACAACTCATTGCAAAATAGATATTAACTATAGTAGGAGAGACAGACACCCGCTAGCCACTTATGCAAACTAGTTGCATGTCAAGCGTGGAACAGGTCTCATGTGCGAGGACATGTAAAGTTTGTCCGGGCCGCTTCATCCCACTATGCCACCAATATCCAAAATTACAACTAAGGAGCAACAACATGATCATCATCGCCCACATACTCATATGTGTACTACCCGTGTAAAGCATCTACGCATAGATCCGTCGATACCACCTTTGAGGGTTCGACATAGAAAACAAAAAATTTCCTACAAAGTGAACTATGTACCAAGATCTATCTATTAGATAAAAACAACGGGCGGATGTATATCCGTAGAGAACATACCCTTGAAGACCGACAAAGCTTAACGAGTTCAACTCGTGGTTGATGTAGACGATCTCTTGCCGATCTCAAGATCGAGAGGAAGTCCTAGCGCCGCAAATCAGTAGCGCATCCGTGCTCGCACACACGTTGGAGGCACCGAGCAACCTCCGCCTCCTCGCTCTAGCGATGTAGAGGAAGCACAACTCTTTATTTCCGAATAGCCACCGGGAACATGTATCTCGCTAGTCCGATACCATGGGGGATAAATTCTAGAGGGGGAGAGAGATCCTTCACGAGGAGGTGTAAGTGAGAGAGAGGAGAGGGGGTGCCTTTTATAGGAGGAAGGGGCACCCAAGGGGGTGGCCGCCGGCCATGGGGGCTGCCCCCTCCCCTCCTTCATTCATGTGGGTGGACACTCCACTCACAAAATGGCCCTTCAATTTTCTCCACTCAAAAATCCACTCAAATTCCCATTAAATTTCCACCAAATTTAATGCAAACTCTCATTAAATAAAACTCTTTTATTTTATTCAGAACTTAGTCAATTACTTAAATGACAAACATTCACAAATAACCCCTTGCTATAATTCCATTTCACATGCATAACCTCTTTATGAAATTTCACCCGAAAACCTGTTTCGGTATCTAGTGAAATAAATTCCTGCGCTTGTTTATTCTTTCAGCATGAAACTTTTGCTCCAATTGGATGTCGGTGTCTCTTAAGTGTGTCACCTTGCGGTTCGCGAATAATGCGGACATGATCGAGACCCCTCTCGGATCAATAATCAGAAGCGGGATCTGGAGACCCATACTGACTCCCACACATTCAACGATGACTTTCTTGTGATCGTCGGAACCTTTTACGCTAGTATATTAATCCCTTTGTTTCACGATATATTACATGTCCGAGATTCGATCATCGGTATCTCCATACCTAGTTTGATCTCGTTACTGACATGCACTCTTTTCTTGTTCCGTGATATAACATTCTAGTGATCAAATCACTTGCTTGCAAGCTAATCAATGTGATATCACCGAGAGGGCCCAGAGTATATCTATCCGTCATCGGGATGAACAAATTCCACTCTTGATCCATGAGCCTCAACATAACACTTTGTTAGTTAAATCCATCTTTATAATCACCCACATTGTGTGACGTTTGATGTTATCAAGAAACTCTTCCGGTGTTAGTGATTGACATGATCTCATGGTCTAAGGATTAGGATCACTTCTTAAGTTGTTATAGCAATATAAACTCAATAACTTTGATCATAATGCTATACTTCGGATGAATGTTCATCACACCATTACACTAATGTTGTGATCCCGTTATTAACAACATCCAATGTCCATGATCAGGAAACCTTGATCATCTTGTTAATCAACGAGCTAGTTTATGAGAGAGGCATAACTAGGAACTTTCTGTTTGTTTATTAAACACACATGTATTAATGTTTCCATATTAATACAATTATAGCATGCAAAATAAACATCTATCATATACTTGGAATACACATAATAAACACTTTATTATTGCCTCTCAGGGCATATTCCCTTCAGTATCGTGGGGTCGTCGTTGTTGACCCTACTCGTATACTTGGTGAGCTCCTTCGTGTGGTTGGCTTCTGCAGCTATGACGGTGTCAGCGAGCTTGGCGCCTTTGTCCTCGCACTCTGCGGCCATGTCGGGGTCAGCGTGGACAGTGATGATGCCGCACGGCCCTGGGAGCTTCATCGCGTTGTACGCGTAGTGGGGCGCCACCATGAATTTGGCAAACGCCTGCCGCCCTAAGACGCAGTGGTAGGGGTTGTTGACCGGGGACGATGTCGTGGAAGGTGGTGTAGGTCGTCTCGATTATCGACTGCGGGAGCCGCAGCCGCCTGAACATATCCAGGTAGAGAATGTTGATGGATCTTCCACCGTCCATCAGTGTCTTGGGGAGCCAGTAGTCCCCCATCTTGGGCATGACCACCAAGGCGACTCGCCCCGGATATTCGATCTGTGGCGAGTGGTCTTCACGGCTCCAGGTGATCCGCTGCTCGGACCAGTTGAAGAAGCATGGAACGTCAACTTGGGACACCGTGTTGATGGTGATGGCATGGGTGATGACCTTCTTCTCGCGCTTGGTGCTGAACCTGGTGAAGGTGTGGAGCAATCCCACATCGTTGCCGAATGCCCTGCCGTTTGGCGGGTGGTTGTTGGGGTCCTCCCATGCACTCCATGCCATCTCGATCTCCCTCAGGGAGTGGCAGTCGGCGGTCGTGTGTGTGACGGGATTCCCCTCCCTGCTATGGAACACACAGGGCTGGTTGAGGAGAGCCGCGGGGTCGAACCTTGGCTTCGCCTTGTAGTTTCCGCTATCACGGCGCTGGCCTTTGTCACGACGGAAGCTCTTGGGCTCGCGTGGCGCGTAGCCGGCGTTGGCGACAAATTCGACTCGCTCGTCACCGCGGCGCTTGCCGGTGAGGCGAGTGTTGATGTAGCGTAGCTCGGGTCATCTCCCATTGTCGTGGCCGCTCGTGCGGTGGTTTCCTCCCGACTCGTCGTCGGTTTCTTGGTTCGGTTCCTCCACCGCGTACCGCTTGGCAATCTCGAGGAGGTCCAATATGTTGTCGAGTGTTTTGTACACCCGTTTGAGCTTGGCGACCAAGGGCTCGTAGCGGCACGAGGTCTTGAAGCAGTGAATCGCGGTGTCCGGGTGGATGCCGGACGCGTTGTACCACAGGTCCTGCCACTGCTGGACCCAGCTGCGCGTGGACTCGCGGGGTCCCTGGGAGCATCGCTCCAGGTCCTCGATGGTAGTGGCGCGGGTGTAGGAGCCCTCGAAATGCCTGACGAAGGCATCATGCATATCCTCCCAGGAGTCGATGCTGTTTGCGGGGAGGATGTTGATCCACTGTCGGCACGCTCCCTCCATCATCAGGGGGAGGTAGTGGGCGGCGAGCAGGTCGGTGTGGCCAGCGATTCCCATCGCCATGAGGTACGTGTCCAGCCACACAGATGGGTCGTACGAGGGGTCGTACTTCTCGATCTTCTTCGGCGCTTTGAAGTTCGCCGGTTATTTTTCGCCTCGGATCATTGGTCTGAAGCACTGGGGGCCGACTTGGCTGAGCGATCCCCTTGGCTCGCCGTTGTGGCGGTTGGTGGCGGTTGGCTCTGGTTGTTGATGATGTGGGTCCGCGCGTCGACTGGCTGTCCTTTGGCAGTGACCATGTTGTTCATCGGCCGCGGGTCATTGGTGGAGAGTGCCGTGTTCGCGGGTCGTGGCTCGAGCTGCAGGGGCTCGGGGGTGGGCAATTGAGAGTGTTTGACATCATCGGGCGGCCACTCGAGGCCGCCCTGCTTCCTAACGAGCGGGAGGAGACGCGTCCCCGCGAGTCTGCTCCCGCAGCTTGTTGCTCGACGGCCTTGGTGAGTAGGGCCCTGGCGTACTGGATCTGCAGGGCGCCTTCCCCGGTCACGTTGATGTTGTCGACCGCGGCTCGACTCGCGATGACATTGTCCGTCGGAGTGGAGAACAGCGGGAGGCCGTTCGCGTCCCGCTCCTACGTGGATATCATGGTCCTTGGTTGGTTTGGAGGGGCATGCGGTCGGGCGGTGGTGGAGGGCGCCGTTCGCTGACGCGCCTGGTGGTGGTCGAGCGCTTCCTCCTGGCAGCGCGTTCTCGCAGATCACGCGATCGGCTGCGCGGGCCGGGTCGCTCTCGTCATCGAAGTTCAGGGCACGGCCCTGAACGGTGGGGTTCAGGCGCGACGTGATGCGGAGTTGGTGGTAGCGTGAGAGCTCCTGCGCCTTTACCTGCTCGAGATGAAATTTTTCGCGCTTAGCTTGTTCATTACGGACCGCCTCCCCCAGCCGCAGGCGGAGTTCTTCAACCTTTGTTGCCTTCACGGTCGGCGGGATCGGCGTGGATAAGGGGTCTGGTGGGACGTCTACGCCATTGGCCATGTAGGTCGCGGCGTGGCGACCGGATCCGGCGTGGAAGTCGCCGGAATTCTCTGATCCGGAATCGGAGTCGAAGATCCCAAGGATGGAGGGATCCTCGAAGTCCCCCATGTTGGAGACCTGGGTGATGGAGCCCGCGGATGACGCGGTGACGATGGATCCGGCGACTGACGCCGGGGTCGCCGATTCAGCGTCGTCGTTGAGAGCCGCGACCATGCTGGTCTCGGCCATGTTGTTGTTGGCCGAGTCGTACTCGGAGGCGAGGCGGTGGATTGTTCGGACCTAACTCTCGGAGAGCTGATCACACGGCGGCGACTCACGGATGCGAGCCGAGTCCTCCGAGACGATGGTGTCGATGAAGCTGACGAAGAGGCTGATCGTGCCGACCGGCATGATTACGCTGTGCGTGACAGGGCACACCGCCGGGATGTAGCTGCTCGGCAAGATCTGGAGGATCTCGCCGATCGCGATCATGCAGCCGGTGGCGATCTTCTGGTTGATTGGAAGATTGGATCTCGCCGCAGAACACCGGCCTGACCGGCCAGGCCCCAAGGTGGGCGCCACTGTCACGGGAATGTCCAGGCGAGATCTTTATCGGTGAGTAGTAGAAACGAGGCAAGGCGGCCAGCCATCTGCGGTGCGAGATGAGGGCAGAGACACGGGGTTTTACCTAGGTTTGGCTCCCGGAGGGTAAAGACCTACTCCTGCTAGATTGTATTGATGAGAGAGTACAAGGGCGAGCTTGACGACTAGGCGGCGAGTCGTAGGGGGTGTATGATGGAACGTGTCCTCTATGCGTATCCTAGGGAAGGTTTATATAGGCTCACCTCGCTAGGGTTTACAGTTCTCCAACCGAATTAGTTAAGGATTCGGAGGGTGCTTGACCTAATCCGTCTGGGCCTAGCTACGCTCTGGGCCTTCAGCTTCCAATCGCATGGCTCCTTGTTGGGTCTTGATCTAGTCGTCGTCCTGCAGGCCCACTCGCTGGAAGCTTGGGCCAATAGGAAACATCCTGTTGGGTATACCCTACTCGGCATATCCCTATCAGCTATCCTTGTGGTGTTGGTGTATACTATTCACAGAAATTGTAGATGGCACATTATGCAAAAGGTGCTGGAGAAACTAGGTCCTTTTGTTGCACAACATGAAGATTTGAGGATTGAGTTCAATGATGTGATTGATCACAGTGACACTATTGAAGAATTTGAGCTAAGGTGGACACAAATGATTCAGAGACATGGGGTTGCGGATCACCTGCATTTCCTTGACCTTTATGACTTGAGGACTTTCTTTGTTCCAACTTATTTCCAGGACAGATTCTTCCCATTCTTGCAAACTACTGCTAGAAGTGAGGGATTTAATGCAGTTCTCAAAAAATATATTGATCCACATTCCAGCCTTCTTTGTTTCTTTAAGCAATACATGAAATTGCAAGAGAAGATAGAAGTTGCTGAAGATGCGCATGAGTTTGTAGGCGAGGACAAGACAGTGAGAGTGTGGTCTGATTTTCCAATGGAGAAACAGATGTTAAAGACTTACACTCTACCTATCTACAACATTTTCCAGCTAGAGCTTCGCAAGATAACATCCTACAATGCTCGGGCTTGTAACAATAATCCTACCATGTTTGAAGTTTTCCCAGTTCATGGTTCTGTGTTTGGGTATGGGATGAGAAGTTACTTTGTTGATGTTGATCCCGAAAATTAAATGTATAATTGCCAGTGCTACAAATTCAATAGAGATGGGATTCTATGCTGCCATGTGATGAAAGTGATGAGCTACCTAGGCACAATCATTGAAATTCCAAAGCGCTACATCCTAGCTAGGTGGTCGATGCCACCTCCTGATATAGTTGTACCAGATGTAGAGACATAGGTGAAGCCTGTAGATCGCAAGCTTTCTAGGAAAGATATGCGCTTGCTGCGCTATGGCAACCTCTGCAATAATTTTGCCAAGCTAGTTGTAGGTTTAGCATCTTCAGAGAAGACAGTTGAGATTGCTGAAAAGCACATGAAGGCGATGGAGAAAGAAATGGCTGAACTGAAAAGAAATGCCACGGAAGCTGCAAAGATAAAGAAGAGAAGTAAAGCTGTAGCAAGTCCCGACCCAGAATCTGTTGAAGAAAACCGTAATTCTGCTCATGATGAAATTGCAAGAGACCCCCCTATGGTGATAACTAAAGTGAGGCCAAGTTTTTAAAGGAAGAAAAGTGGACTGCAATTGAAGAAACCTCGCCCTACAATATGCAGTGCATGCAATAAGACGGATCACGATGCATGCAACTGTCCTGTTAGGATGGAAAATCTTGACAAATTTCCTCTCCTAGGTCTATTTTAGTAGTTATTTTGTTTTCTGGAAAATATGAACGTGTAATTTCCTGGTACTATATATATGTTGTCTGTTTTTTAGTTACTTGAAGAAATAAAGTGTGTTATCTGTTACTACAGAAAGTTTGGTATCGTGTGCAAAGAATGGAACTTATAACCTGTAAAGAAACTAGTTAACACATAAAAGTGAGCATATGTACATATATGGTTTTGTTCTCTGTAAATTTTACCTTGCAGAAGAGCTGCTTAAACAAATAGTGACCATGACGATTTGTTGTCCACAAAGCGAATCAACCGATCTGTGAATAATATTCTGATCTTGGTTAGTTCTTTCTGCGTGAAAGATGAGGTCGTCCTTCCATGTTTCTCTTCCAGATTTTGGAGAGTGAAGAATCCACAGTCATACCTTGGATGAAGAAAAAAGATGATAAATGCCTATGCAAATAAAGCAAAATGAACAGGAGATATATCTATGTAGAAAAGTAAGAGGAAAACTGACCCATTGGTTTGCTTAGGGTTGTCAATTATTTCAATTGACCAATCAACAATATCCACTTTTGAATCTGCATACTCCTTGCCCCACATAACTTTTATATTTGCAATTGGTGCTTGACATGGAGCACTTCATTGGAAACCCCAAGAGCAAGGTGTGATGAGCACACCAGCAAGTCTTCCCTCAGGAGAGACCGAGGTTATCGAACCAGAAGGAGGAAGAAAACGCCACACAGGTGTTGCAAGCAATGCGGAGACCTGCACAACACAAACTCAAGACTTTGCCCCAACAATCAGTGAGGTTGTCAAGATCACCGGTTTGCTGTAACAAAGGATTAAACATATGGTGTGGAAGGTAATGGTTTGCAGCAAGTAAACAAGTAATAGTGGAAGATGTATCAATGATAAAGATTGGACTGGGGTCCATAGTTCACTAGAGGTGCTCTTGTTAGATAAACAACATGGCATGAAGGGTAAACAAATTACAGCGGGGCAATTGACAGGAACTGAGCAAGACATAACAATGCAATTACTAGTCAGGAAGATCCTATGAGATTCTATTGGGAAATACAACAAGATACATAGACAGCCATCCAACTGCATCTACGACTAGAATTCCACCTTCAGGTTATCATCCAAACCCCCTCCAGTATTAAGTTGCAAGCAACAGACAACTTCTTTAAGCAAAGTGTGTAAGGTAAATAGTCCACATGTTCCATGAACAAGAGACCGTTATTTTCTCCCTAGTAGCAACAACACATCTACAACCAAAGAGATTTCTGTCACTTCCCTTGGAAACTAGAGGCATGAACCCACTATCGAGCATAAATACCCCCTCTTGGAGTCACTAGCAACTACTTGGCCAAGATAGCTACTAACAATGGAGAGCATGCAAGATCACAAACAACACAGACATGATAGAATCATAAAGAAAAAACCATTAATCAAACCAACATAATAATCTCAATATCCATTGGATCCCCGCAAACACAACATGCATGATTACAAATAGATTAGATCTTGATCATTAACGGAGCTCACAAGATCTATACATGAAAGCACAAGGAGGAGATACAACCTTCTTGCTACTACATGGACCCATAGTCCAAGGTGGAACTACTCACGCATCATACCGGAGAGAAGGCCTCCGGGATGATCTCCCCTCTAGCAGGGTGCCGGGAAGAACTTCAGATCCCCCCGATATAGGTACGACGGTGGCGGCGGATACAGAAGGTTTCGTGGAATATTGATCGAGTACTTAGGGTTTCTGCATCGGGAGCTTCTTACAGGCGAAGGGTGAGGCCGAGGAGGTGGCTAGGGGCCCCACACCCTGCCTAGGCGCGGGGCAGGGGCCACCCGCACCTAGGGGGTGGCTGCCCTGGCACGCCTCTCTATCTCCCCTCTGGACTTCTTGTTCCCCACGGAAAGTAATTGACTTTGACGTTTGTCCCGTCCAATTCCGAGAATATTTCTTTACTAGCTTTTCTGGAACCAAAAACAGTAGAAAACAGGCAACTGGCACTGTGGCAACTTGTTAATAGGTTAGTACCAAAAAGCATGTAAAAAGCACCTCAAAGTGTAGACAAAGCAAAGCAAAGTAGATACTAAACAAGCATGGAGCATCAAAAATTATAGATACGTTTCCGACGTATCAAGCATCCCCAAGCTTAACTCCTGCTCGTCCTCGAGCAGGTAAGTGATAAAAAGGATAATTTTTTGAGGTGACATGCACCCTCACAATAAAGATAAAGAACTCTAAACATGTGCATGAAAGATGGAGTTCTAACAATAGGACATAGTAACTATGCATGCAACATGTCAATCTACAAACAAAGATCATGAATAATATGCATTGAAAAACGTTTGTTTGTTTCACATACAAAAACATGGCATAGTGGCAATCAGCTTGTCCCTCATAGAGTAGCAAATAGATGCATAGGACACCTTCAAAGTTCACAAGGGTGACTAGAAACAAGTAGCACAAGAAAAAGTAATATCACAATATGCATCAATCAATAAGCTTTGGAACACTGCACACAGAATGACAACTATGCTCTCTTAATGGTGCCGAAAGGTAGAAGGTGGAGACTCAAATAATGGTGGAAGAAATGCCTTTCATAAAGGAAGCAGGGATTTCAAGTTTGAAAAAGAGCTTCCAAAAATTATGGTACTTGTTAGCTTTCAGCCCTCATTGCCCCTATCATAAGCATCTTGAAGTGATTAAGGTTAAAGTGAACAAAGATGGAGTATATGCTTGACGAAGTATAAGTTGGAAATCTCAAGTCCCTTGAATACGAGGGCCACACCTCATGCTACTCAATTTCAGTCACCTGCAAGTTCTTGTCATTGTAAGTATTTGCATATCAAAGAGAACCGTCAACGGGGTACCCCTTGCACATGGTACATCAGCTATCCCATAACCAAAATGATAATGCAAGCATACAATGAGCATCTCAGAAATCTTCTTATTTACCATGGGAAAATGGTGCCTTTTTCTCTCTTTCCTCTTTTCAATATGTCTCTTTTTTAAAGAAGAAAGCTTCATAGATGTCATTATGGTGATGCTGCAAGTTTCCACCGTGATTAGGAATGGCTTAGGCTAGCGTCTCAGGCGTTTCTCTAACACAAAATACAAACTCCATGGACTTACAAGTTCCCTTTTTATTTCACACCGGTGCCATCCATAGACAAAAGAGCATGATATCAACTGAGTACAAAGTACAAGTGCAATGTGTAGGGGTTCGTAGCATGGAAAACAAAAAAAATTCTACCGCATGCACACAAACAAGCCAAGATCTATCTACTAGATTGTAGCAACGAGTCGATAGAAGCACTCACCCTCGAAGATTCGAAAGCGGTTAACGAGAGCAGATTCTCGTGGGTGATGTAGTCGTACACTTGCCGATCTCAAGATCGCGTAGACGATCCTTCCGGCGTTGTGTTCCGGCAGTGCTTCCGCAGTCGGTCACATGTTCGGTACTCAATGAAGACCTTCCTCTCCCTTGTTCCAGCAGGTAGCGGAGGTTGTAGTTCTCCCCTCGCGATTCTGGCAGCACGACGGCGTGGTGTCGGAAGTAGAGGGTAGATCCCGCAGGGCTTCACCTAAGCTGGATGCGAGTTATGGTGGATTAGGGTTTCCCGGAGATCTAGGGTTTAGATGACCGGGAGGAGGAGGTGTCGGCGGCGGCTAGGGCGGCGGCGCGTGGCGGCGGCGTGGCGGCGGCGACGCTGGTGTGTGGGGAGGGCTTGGCTCTTGTGGTGTTGGGGCATCCCTCCCCCTCTATTTATGAGAGAGAGGGGCAGCCTTGAGAGGGGTGGGTTTGAATCCAAACCCAAACCCAAGTTGGATTGAGAGAAGGACTTGTTTCTTCTCCCACTAGGAAACCATTGTTCTAGTTTGACTTTTCAAACTCCCGTTTAACTTTCAATTTAGAGCTTTAATTATTTCTTACAAATGCACACACGAAGTGACCTAGGATATGATCCAATCATTCCACTTACCCATGACACATTCATGGACAATTCTCCTTCCGGACCGGTGAACCTTCTAGACCCTTCTAGAACCTCTCCGATGAAATCATCGGAAACTTTCCCGAACTCCGAAATAGGACTTTCCTTATATGTATCTTATTCTCCGGACCATTCCGGATCTCCTCGTGATATCCGGGATCCCATCCGAGACTCCGAAAAACATTTGGTATCCCTACTAACATTCCATATCTACTAAACAATATTGAATCCTTAAGTGTGTCTCCCTACGGTTCGTGAATTATGCGGACATGACCAAAACACTTCTTCGATCAATAACCAATAGAGGAATCTGGAAATTCATATGGCTCCCACATATTTCTACGATTACTTTGCAATCAAAAGAACCACTTACATACAATACCAATTTCCCTTTGTCTCACGATAGTTTACTTATCCGAGGTTTTGATTGTCGGTATCTCTGCATACCTAGTTCAACCTCGTTACCGATAAGTACTCTTTTCTTGTTCCTGTGATGTGATCCCTTGTGAGCCAGTCACATGCTTGCAAGCTAATTGGATGACATTCCACCGAGAGGGCCCAGAGCATATCTATCCGTCATATGGATGGACAAATCCCACTCTTGATCCATGTGCCTCAACACATACTTTCCGAACACTCAATGCCACCTTTATAGCCATCCAGTTAGGGTGTGGTGTTTGATGTCATCAAAGCATCCTTCCGGTGATGGTGATTGACATGATCTTATGGTCGAAGGAATTAGGTTACTATGTATCAGAAAGCTTATAGCAAACGAACTATTGAAATGACTTGATCTTAATGCTATGCTTATCTATAGGAGTATGTCCATCGTACCATTCTCCTAATGATATGATCTTGTTATTAATAACATCTCAATGTTTATGATCGATAAACCACGATCATCTATTAATCAACAAGCTAGTATTATAAAGAGGCTTTACCAGGGACTCTAATTTAGTTTACAAATCACACAAGTATTAATGTTTCCGGTTAATACTATTATAGCATGAATGTAAACATTTATCATAAACACAAATATATAATAATAACCACTTTTATTATTGCCTCTAGGGCATATCTCCAACAGTATCCCACTTGCACTAGAGTCAACTAATCTAGATTACATGGTAATATACCGAACACCCATGGCGGTTTGGTGCTGGTCATGTTTTGCCCTCGGGAGATGTTTAGTCAACGGATCCGCCACATTCAGATCTGTGTGTACTTTGAAAATCTTTATGTCACCATCTTGGACATGCTCTCGAATAGCGTGAAAACGTAGCTTGATGTGCTTCAGCTTCTTGTGTGACCTTGGTTCTTGCGCATTGGCTATGGCGCCCATGTTATCACAGTAGATAGACATTGGGTCCAACACACTTGGAACCACACCTAGCTCTGTAATGAACTCCTTCATCCATATCGCCTCTTGTGAAGCCTCCGAAGCAGCTATGTATTCCGATTTAGTTGAAGATCTCGCCACAATGCTTTGCTTTGCACTCCTCCAGCTAACTGCTGCACCATTCAAAGTAAATACGTACCCAGATTGAGATTTAGAATCATCCGGATCGGTGTTCCAACTAGCGTCGGTGTAACCATTAACAACGAGTTGTTCATCAACTCCATAAGAAAGAACCATATCCTTAGTTCTTCTCAAGTACTTAAGGATGTTTTTGACCGCTGTCCAATGATCCACTCCTGGATCACTTTGATATCTGCTAGTCAAACTAACAGCATATGCAATGTCGGGTCTAGTACATAGCATGGAATACATAAGAGATCCTATGGTCGAGGCATAGGAGTCTTACTCATCCTTTCTCTATCTTACTCGTTCTGGGACTTTGAGTTTTACTCAAGGTCGTATTGAGCAACATGGGCAAGAACCCTTTCTTTCTATCTTCCATTCCAAACCTCTTTAGAACTTTGTCCAAATATGTACTTTGTGACAATGATATTAGGCGTCTCGATCATCTCTATAAATCTTTATGCCTAATATATGTAGCTTCATAAGATCTTTCATTGAAAAACTATTATTCAAATAATCCTTGACACTATTAAGAAGGTCTACATCATTCCCAATCAACAATATGTCATCTACATATAGTATTAAGAATGCTACAGAGCTCCCACTCACTTTCTTGTAAATACAAGCTTCTCCATAAGTTTGTATAAAACCAAAACTTTTGATTACCTTATTAAAACGTTGATTCCAACTTCGGGATGCTTGCTTCAATCCATATATGGACCGTTGAAGTTTGCATACCTTGTTAGCATCTTTAGGATCGACAAAACCTTTGAGTTGCATCATATACAACTCTTCATCAATGTCTCCATTGAGGAACGCTGTTTTAACATCCATCTGCCATATCTCATAACCATAATATGCAGCGATTGCTAACATAATCCTCATAGACTTTAGCTTCGCTACTGGTGAGAAAGTCTCATCGTAGTCAACTCCTTGAATTTGTCGAAACCCTTTTGCGACAAGTCGAGCTTTATAGACAGTAACATTACCATCAGCATCCGTTTTCTTCTTGAAAATCCATTTGTTCTCGACAGCCTTCCGGCCATCCGGTAATTCCACCAAAGTCCATACTTGGTTTTCGTACATGGATCCAATCTCGGATTTCATGGCTTCTTGCCATTTATTGGAATCTGGGCTTATCATCGCTTCCTCATATGTCGCAGGGTCCTCGGTGGTATCCACCAACATGACACTCCTAACGGGATCATCACTAGTGCAGAACGGCCCATGCGTCCCGGTTGGTAAGAGCCATTAGTCCCGGTTGCCCAACCGGGACGTGGCAATCGGGACTAAAGCTCTAACCATTAGTCCCGGTTGCCCCACCAACCGGGACAAATGGGTGCAGCGTGGCAGCGACAAAGCGCGAGGTGGAGCATTAGTCGGTTCGTAACACGAACGGGACTAACTCTTTCTGCTTGCAGAGATTTAGCTCATTTCTGCCATGCGAAGAATTCATTTTGCACATTTGGTTGCGGCAGCATTTTCGCCACTTTTGTGCCGCGGCAGAGAATTCATTTAGGTTGTTTTATTGTTTATTTAGTGTTTTGCACTTATCAATGAAGGAACCTTATATTACCAAGATCATCATGACAATATTACATTCAATAGACGGATCGAGTTCATGCACTACATACAAAAGTATTCCCTTGTCTATACGGACCGAGTTGCTATTTTACAATCCCTATTGTCTATATACAGAGAATAGTACTCCTTTCGGTCTAGGACTTACGCATCCAAGAATCCGCCAATTCCTCTGAATTGCTCGTATGCGATCCTTTGGCGGAAGACCGTCCGTGGGCGTTCGATCTGATTTAAAAAGGAGTCGGTCTATATGAATGAAACTAAACACAATTTGTTTGAAAATAAAACTATAGAAATTGTTTACATTGGAGTTGCTCTAAATTTCTGCCCTTCTCATCGCACGTCTGCCGGATGAACTACAAACATAGTATCCACAGATTGTTACACGGTCCCTGTCGGGCACTTCACAAGAACATAGTTCAATCAAAATAATAATCAAGCATGATAATAAGCGTATCAAAACTAGAATCAAAGAGATGCGGATATAGCTAGTGGTGCTTACATCTAGTGGTTGAAATGTAAGCTCCTCTTTCCAAACACCCTAGCCTTCTTGGTGAACCGTTTCCAATAGCCCGTGAAGAAAAAAGCGAATAAAAAGTTATTAAGTACTTGATATCATAAAATTCACGAGCGTTGCCGATATAGTGTAGTAATGATTAGAATTACCGAGAAGTATCGCATGTCCTTCACGTCTCAAGGGTTTATGTTTCAAGTCCATGACTAGTACACGCCCTTTGTCAAGTTGAATGATTAACAGAATATAGTGGAAGCTGCAAATGCATAACTAATCAATTATATACTTAACATCGAGTAAGCGAAATAGAAAGTGTATACAAGACAATAACACTCACTCGAAGTTGTAAGGAAAAAGTATTTCCCTTCTGGTTTTTTGAAACCTTAACGCGTGTACTATATTATCCTCCGTATCCTGGGGGCTTGTTTTGAGATTAGCTTCATGAACCCAATATGGGTCAATGAAGCCAATATCATAGATTTGTCCTCTGCGTTCGAGAATCTTCATTACGCATATTACAGTATGATTATATACATGCAATAAACAAAGTGAGATAGCTGGAGACTAAGTTAATTACAGAATTAGTACTTACGGACAATAGGCACGATGAGCGATTTGTCCAAGGCGTCTTGATTGAATAATTGAAATAGCTCAACAAATTCAATGGATATCATGTCATCACTTTCTTTCCCATGATGCTTTTTGTAACCCTCGGCACTATCCAGTTAGCCGCACTTGTGGCGTGCATGTACCAGTTATGCAATCTTAGCATTTTGTTGAAAGATTATTTACCTCCTCGGGTTTGACGAGAGGTTTGCCGTCTTGGTATTTGTATGCTACTTCACTCACGGGAAGAACTCTAAGCAGGATAAATCTTGGGCAATACTCATACCTTGAGCAATGGGCTTCTCCGTGTTGCAACTACCTCTGGATCATCTTGCTCTTATTTATATTTGCTCGACCCACATTGGTTTGAGAAATCACCTTGAGAGGGCGCAAGTCTTTTGCTTGTTCTCGAGCTGGGCAGATTTCGCTTGCATCGATCTTGCTCTTGAGGCTTTTTGTGCATGTGACTTGAGAATAGAACGCTCATAGTCGATGACAGCTTTGGCTCGGGTTGATGAAGAGTCTTTAGCATTTTCAACACTTTGGCTTTTCTTCTTTGGTCTTGGGAACTCGGCTCTTTCGGCCGCCTCACAGCGGCAACTGTCGTTTCCGCATCAACCCGAGCGGTCTCCTCTTGATATCATAAGCTCTCTTGGGAGGAACCGTTGGTACTTTTGGAAGAGGCTCTTGTTTACGTTTGGCGATCGCTTACGACGATGGCAATGCGCTTCGCTTTTATCCCGAGGCGCGGCGATGGCTCCTTGGCGATGGCTGCACCGGAGACGGGTGAGGCGGCGGGTGAGGCGACGAAGGCGGCTGCCAAGGCGGCGACCTCGCTGGAGACGGTGAGGCGGCGAAGATGGCTGGCGTGTGATTTGAACGATACAATCCTTGACCATAGAATGGTGACGTTTTCGTCACCCGCGATCACATCCTTCACCAGCAGGGTAGTGAAGATCCAAAACCTCAAAGGTGGGCATGATTTCATCCACGCCGACAACAGCGTAGCCCTCTGGAACCGGACGACTGTGGTAAGTTGGTGTGGGTCCAATTGGTAAGGCATGCCTTATATCCTTTGTTTGTCTGTCCTGAAAGGTTACTAAGAGCAGGCCAATCATTGATGGTTACGAATAACAACCCTCGTAGATTAAATGGCTCCTGTTTGTTCTCATCCCATGCACGTACACCTGGTTTGCCCCACAACTGTAAGAGTTCTTCAACTAATGGCCTAAGGTACACATCAATGTCGTTGCCCGGTTGCTTCGGGCCTTGGATGAGCACTGGCATCATAATGAACTTACGCTTCATGCACAACCAAGGAGGCAGGTTGTAGATACATAGAGTCACGGGCCAGTCTTTGTAGCTCTGCTCAAAAGGATTCATGCCATCCGTACTTAGACCAAACCATAAGTTCCTTGCGTCACCGCAAAGTGCAGGAAGTCTCTCGATTTTCTCCACTGTGACCCATCAGCGAGGGTGTCTCAACTCCCGTCTTTCTTACGGTCTTCTTTGTGCCATCGCAACAACTTTGGCATGCTCTTTGTTTCGAACATGCGTTTCAACCTTGGTATTATAGGAGCATACCACATAACCTTAGCAGGAACCCTCTTCCGAGGGGCTCTCCTCAACATCACGGGGTCATCTCGTCTGATCTTATACCGATAGCATTGCATACCGGCATTTATCTAAATTCTCATACTCCTTACCGCGGTAGGATGCATCATTAATGCATGCATGTATCTTTTGCACATCTAATCCCGGAGGGAGAGAGTCTTCTTTGCTTCGTAGGTACTATCGGGAAGTTCGTTATGTTTTGGAAACTTGACTTCATTATTTTCAGCATCTTTTCAAATGAGGTCAGTTAGACCACACTCTGCCTTCCATAACAATTCCAAATAAATGCAAGGCTGCTGCCATCTTCACAATTTGGGTACAACAATTTCTTGTGATCTTCTAACATGCCCTCTAACTTCAACTTCTCATTTTCATTTCACGTCTCGCTTTGCATCGAAATGACCCTACCAAGTTCATCGGTAGGCTCATCGATGCCCGTTCTTCACCTTTTTCCTCTCCATTGTCTTCCATTGCGATCACCGTATTCAGAAACATATGATGATAGTTGTTATCATCATCTTCTTCTTCACCATCTTCCATCATAACCCCTCTTTCCCGTGCTTGGTCCGGCAATTATAGTTGGGCATGAAACCTTTCATAATCGGTGGCCGCGAATGATTTTCGAGGAAGAGTACTCCTTGTTGTTCCGACATTGAACACATGGACAACGTATAAATCCATTCTCTTTGTTTGCCGTAGCCACATCGATAAATTTATCCACGCCTTTGATATACCCGGCTACCGCCATCACGTATCCATTCCCCGAGTTCATCTGCATCATATAAGTAAGTTTATCAAAAACAGGACATCGTAAATAGTGAAATAACCAATTCACACCGACACATGAATTGTATCAATGACCTAGAAAAGATAGGATTGCTAACCTCGATCGAGGGAAATAAAGAGGAGAAAGCTCAAGTCGTCTCGGACACCTTCTATATTTTTGTTCTATGAGAAATTCAACTGGATTTTCACTCAAACATTTCAACAAACACCTTCAATGCATGCATGAGAAAAACTAGCACACACCCTCACACCTTACACCATTCGAAAAAAGCAGTGAGTGGGCGGGGGGTTGCATTTATAGAGGGCAGGGCCTTTGGTCGGTTGGAGCCGACAAGGGACTAAAGGTGCGTGCTCACGCGGTGTGGCCAAACCTTTAGTCGGTTGGTGGCTCCAACCGACGCATGCCCTTACCAACGGGACCCATGCCCCTGCCCGTGCGCTCCAACTGGCGTGCCAGCATTAGTCCCGGTTGGTGGCGCAACCGGGACTAGTGCTCTGAGGGGGCGTGGACGGATGGCCTGTTTTCTACTAGTGCATACCAATCAGGAGAGGTACAAGTTCTCATTGACCTGCGAGGTTCCATAGTAACTTCAACCGAAGTTTCATGATCAACATCATTAGCTTCCTCTCTTATTGCTGCGGTATACAGAACTACTTCCGGTCTTTGCGCTACTCGCAAGTTCGAGAGAAGGTTCAACAACCTCGTCAAGTTCTACTTTCCTTCCAGTCACTTCTTTCGAGAGAAACTCCTTCTCTAGAAAGGATCCATTCTTGGCAATGGAGATTTTTCCCTCGGATCTATGATAGAAGGTATACCCAATAGTTTCCTCCGGGTATCCTATGAAGACGCATTTTTCCGCTTTGGGTTCAAGCTTGTCTGGCTGTAACTTCTTTACATAAGCTTCGCAACCCCAAACTTTAAGGAACGACAATTTAGGTTTCTTCCCAAACCATAATTCATACGGTGTCGTTTCAACAGATTTAGATGGTGCCCTATTTAAAGTGAATGCGGTTGTTTCTAATGCATAACCCCAAAATGATAGCGGTAAATCTGTAAGTGACATCATAGAATGAACCATATCTAAGAGAGTTCGATTACGATGTTCGGACACACCATTACATTGTGGTGTTCCCGGCAGTGTCAATTGTGAAAGTATTCCGCATTTCTTCAAATGCTCGCCAAACTCGTAACTTAGATATTCACCTCCGTGATCAGATCGTAGAAATTTAATCTTCTTGTTACGTTGATTCTCTACCTCACTTTGAAATTCCTTAAACTTCTCGAAAGTTTCGGACTTATGTTTCATGAAATAGATATACCCATATCTACTCAAGTCATCCGTGAAGGTAAGAACATAACGATAACCACCGCGCGATGCTACACTCATTGGGCCACACACATCGGTATGTATGATTTCCAATAAGTCCGTAGCTCGCTCCATCATGCCAGAAAATGGAGTCTTAGTCATTTTACCCATCAGGCATGCGCATCTTTCAAGTGATTCAAATCAAGTGATTCAAGAAGTCCATCGAATGGAGTTTCTTCATACGCTTCACTCCAATATGACCAAGGCAGACGATTGCCACATATAGGTCGAGTTATCGCTCAATTTCAAATGTTTAGCTTCAATGTTATTAATGTGTGTATTTCCACAATCGAGATTCAATAAGAATAGACCATCTATCAAAGGTACATGTGCATAAAACATATTACTCATATAAATCGAACAACCATTATTCTCGGACTTAAACAAGTAACCATATCGCAATAAACATGATCCAGATATAATGTTCATGCTCAACGCAGGCACCAAATAACAATTATTTAAGTATAAAACTAATCCCGATGGTAGATGAAGAGGTAGCGTGCCGACCGCGATCACATCAACCTTTGATCCATTTCCAACGTGCATCGTCACCTTGTTCTTCGCTAGCTTCCGTTTATTCTGCAGTGCCTGTTTCGAGTTACAAATATGAGCAACCGAACCAGTATCAAATACCCAGGCACTACTACGAGTACTAGTGAGATACACATCAATAACATGTATATCAGATATACCTTTCTTCTTGATGTTGCCGTTCTTCAAATCCGCCAAGTACTTTGAGCAATTCCGCTTCCAGTGACCATCTCCCTTGCAGTAAAAGCACTCAGTATCAGGCTTAGGCCCATCCTTGGTCTTCTTCCCCAGCACGGTAACTTTTTTACCGCCCTTCTTGAAGTTTCCCTTTTTCTTAGACTTTCCTTGCTTCTTGAATTTGGTGGTCTTATTGACCAACAACACTTGGTGCTCTTTCTTGATCTCCACTTCTGCAGACTTTAACATGGAGAAGAGTTCTGGCAATGACCTGTCCATGTTTTGCATATTGTAGTTCATCACAAAGTTCTTGTAACTTGGTGGTAGTGATTGGAGGACACAGTGAATCCCCAAAGCATTAGGAATCACTATACCCAAGCTTTGGAGTTTACTTGCGTGCCTAGACATCTTAAGCACGTGCTCACTGATGGAGTTGCCCTATTCCATCTTGCAGTTACAGAACTTTTCAGAAGCCTCATAACTCTCAACTGCCGCGTGAGACTCAAATATCATTTTGAGTTTACGGACAATATCATGTGGATCATGGTTCTCAAACCTTTTAAGCTCGATTCAAACCATACAAGATAGCACACTGAATTGTGAGATCTTGATTCTTAGGCGAGAAAACATTCTTTAACTCATCGGTAGCATTAGGCAGGCGGGTCACCCAAATGTGCATCCACATAGGTTAAATTACGGCATTGAGGACAATCCTCAAATTGCGGAACCAATCCGTGAAGTTGCTTCCATTGTTTTTTAACTTTTCTTTCTCTAGGAACGCATTAAAATTGATGGTAGGGGCCGCCATTGATCTACAACATATTTGCAATAGTTTAGACTAAGTTTATGACAAATTGAGTTCTAATTAATAGTTAAATTAATCTAGGTGAACTCCCACCCAAAACAATATCCCTCAAATTGTTTTAGTGATCACACGAACCAAATCCACCACATCAAAACCGATCATCACGAGAGTTGATGTAGCTTCAATGGCGAACAATCAACATGTTCATCATATCTACTATATGTGTCGTGGGAATTGTCACGGCAGATGCTGCAATCGGCAGCGAGTAGTAGAACGAGGGGCAAGGGCGGCCAGCCATCTGCGGTGCGAGATGAGGGCAAAGACACAGGGTTTTACCCAGGTTCGGCCCCGGGGTAAAGACCTACTCCTTCTAGATTGTATTATGGAGGTGTTACAATGGGCGAGCTCGGCGGCTAGCGGAGTCGCTTGGGTGTATGAGGGAACGTGTCTCTACTCACCCTATAGGGGGGTTTATATAGGCTCACCTCCCCTAGGGTTTACATATCTCAACCGATTCGGTTAAAGCTTCAATAGCCGTTTAATCCTTACTCGACTAGGCCTATCTACTACTTTGGGCCTTGACTTCGATCGCTCGGCTCATTGGCTTGATCCACTCGCCGTTCTGCGGGCCCACTCGCTGGTCTTGGGCGGTCGGAAGCGTCTGCTGGGTACACCCGGTGAGCATATCCCCATCGAGAGTCCCGAGGCCGTCGTCGATTAGGCGTAGGTGGCTCTGGCGATCGAGTATCTGGCTTGAGTAGGCATCGGTCGAATTGTCGGCGGGCTCTGTATAAAGGAAACAACCAATGATCCGGTCGCAGCTTTGGCGAGTGGTCGGTGAAACACCGTCTTAGTGATTGGGTGTGAGCAGTGGCCGTGGTTGGACCGTCGGTGGTGGTCAAACTAGCCGTTGGGGTAATCCAACGGTAACTTTCGGCATAATCACCGGCGTGGTAACGGCTCCCTGATTTGGCGGGTAACTCCCGCTATATAAGGGAATGGCGGCAATCGTGAGCCAACTCTCACCACTTCTTCCGAGTGCGCATTTTCTTTCCTTCGCTCCATGATCAATCGACCGAAATCCTCCGATCTCCAACCAATATCTCGGCCATGGCCCTTTCCACCGAGTGGGTAGGTCCAAGTACACGGGCACAGGTGGCCTCCTTCGAGGAGGCCGGGATCCTGAGCCGGTTGGCGTATCCCAGCGGAGACGACCCCAAACCCGCGAGAGGGAATTCGTCTGTTTCACCGGTCATCTCGGCGGGGCTAGGGTTTCCATCCCTATTCTTCCGCCTGCGCCTACTACGAGATCCAGCCTTCAGATCTGGTCCCCATAGCATCGAGCAGCTCGCCATCTTCGTGGCGTTCTGCGAATGCTACTGGGCTGCCGCCCTACTTCCCTGTGGCAAGATCTGTTCCACCAGACGGTTCAGCGCGAGGAAGCGGCGGCAATGCTTGCTGCGGCAGCGTTCAGCTCAAGTCCAAAGCTTCTTTCTTTGACCTGATGCTACCGCCAAGGCACCGGCGATCGGAAGAAGTCGTGGTTCTACGTGGCCGAGGCGACCGGAGGCGGTGGCGATCGCGGTACTCCGCTGTCGCTCGAGCGCGCAATCTCCAAGTCGGCAAGCTCCCCGACGACCAGCGGATGGTCGTCGACGAGATGCTCCAGACCATCCGCAGTCTGAAAAAGAAGGGCCTTCAAACGATAAACTTGTACAATTGCTGGCTCGGGCGGTGGCTCGTTCCACTCGCCCACCGCGACCACTACATGTACCAGTACACGGGCCGGGGAGACTCGACGAAGGCCTGTCTCGACGGGTGGAAGCGGGGGGATTATCTCCCAGCGTTGAAGAAGATTACCCAGCGGTGTACACGGATGCGCAGTCGGGTCGCCTCTATACCATGACGTCCGGCTCCCACGGTAATTTCTTTACCTTGCTCGCAGTCGCAGTAAATGCAATCGCGGTAATTCTGATTTCGTCTTGTATTTGTTGCAGCTATTCCAAGTGGTGGAAGGGTGGCTCCCACCCTCGGATGATGAGAGCTCGGGCCCGGACATAGGCGAATCGCCGCCTACCATGGGCAACGAGGACGACGAGGACGAGTCGAAGAGGAGGTCGCCCTGGTCCGGAAGACCCATGAACGCAACGATGAGATCGAGGCAGCGAAGCCTCGAACATCATGACGATGACGACGAGCTCCCAGAGACCACCTCGCGTCAAGCCACCCGTCAAAGAAGAAGAAGAAGGAGGCGAGGCCTCCCAAGAAGAAATCGGCCGCGAGAACGGCCTCACCGCCACACTCGGCAGGCTCGATACCCAGCCCGGCGGTGATGGCGTGCCACCAGCGACAACCGGGCTGGACGCGGCGACCGTGGAAGTGCCGCTGGCCTCAATGCCTCCGCCATTGGCCCCAGTCTCTGGGCTGGGGGAGGCTCCGGCTATGGTGATTTCGCCTCGCAAGGAGGCTCCGACTACGGCGGCTTCGCCTCGCAAGGAGGCTCCGGCCACAGCGGCCCCAACTCGCGAGGAGGCTCCCGCCGAGGATGTCCCAGAGGCGCCAGCCGCGGCCTCAACGACGAAGAAGCCGTCCGTGTCTTGGGCACGCGACGTCCTGGAACTGGGGATCAGTTGTCGACTGGGCCCTGAACTGGAAAAACCGGTCGGCCTTCGTACGGGGTTGCGTTTCATCCCAGTCGCCAAGTGAGTGCGCTCACCCTTCCTTATTTTCCATAACTATTCCAATTGTCTCTGTTGATTTGATTAATGCGCAGGACCGGAGTGAAAAGGATGGGCCACCCGACCGTGGCCAAGGTACCCTCCGCAAGCGAGGAGGACCCTTCCGCAAGAGGAAGGCGACGAGGTCGTCGCCTCGGACGGCAGCAAGAAGGCCAAGGTGGCGACGTCGTCACGATTTCGATGACGCACGGTCGCTGGCCGGGCCCCCGGTGGAGGCAGCCGCGTCTACGAAGGAGGGTGCTTCCTTGCCTGGAACGGCGGAGGCGACCTCCCTTGGAACGGATGCCTCTATCGCTACCTTCTCCCGCTTCGTGACCAAGGCGGCCACGGCGAGTGAGGCTACGCCCTCGAGCCACGCTCCTGGGACCGCCGATGCTGAAGTCGACCAACATCGTGGCTGCGCGGCGTTACTCGCATCCGTGGACGCGATACAACTCCATGGCATGATCGCGCGGCCATCCAGTACATCCAGTCCCGAGGATCGGTCGGTGCTTTGCGGCTTGATTCTTATAATTACTCGTTTTTTATTTTCGCATCAGTCCCAGTGCGCATCGCTGAATTTCGACGAGTGGGCACTTAGGAATTTCTTGATTGCCAGTCCCGAGTGCGCATCTGAATTTCAGCGGTGGGCACTTAGGAATTTCTTGATCGTCGGTCCCGAGTGCGCTGAATTTCAGTGGGCACTTAGGAATTCTTGATCGCCGATCCCAGTGCGCATCGCTGGATTTCAGGGTGGGTATTGAGGAATTTCGTTGACTAACTTTTTGGTGATGCGGTCTGCAAATGAGTCGGCGGACGATTGGCCGGCCAAGCGTAGCGGAGAAGAGCCGCCATCATCCGGGCGAACAAGGGCTTCAGTTGCTTGTGAAGCGAGAGGAATCTCGCCGGATGCTTGTCCCCTGGTGAGTTGGTGGCGCGCGATCTCTGGATGCCGCTAAACAGCGGATCGCCGACCTCGGCCGAATCGCGAGGCGAGAAGAAGCGAGCTCGGCGGACGGCGAGCTAAGGCCGCCATTGCGGCCGTGAAGAGGATCGCAAGGTGTCGGAAGTCCTTATTGCTGGGCTTGGGCGACCATACGCCGCTTCGATGCTTCACGGGACTATCCGCCCGTAGCTTGGTGAGTGCATCTCCCTTTATAATAGTTGTGGTTTTGTGGTGTCCGTCATACTTATCATTGTCTTCTACTCGTCGCATCATTGATAGCGAAGAAGAGGCGAGCTTCGCTCGACGCGAGGCGCGTAAGCATGCTCGTCGATTCGGCGACGTTATCGGCGATGCATCCGTGCCTACCTTCAAGAAATGTCGCCCGGAGGTGATTCCCGAGACCTCGTTGAGGTGTGGAGGTACTTGGAGAAAGGCGCCGCGGTCGTTGAGTTCATGACGGTCGGCGTTTGGCGTGGGCGCCGGCGTCCGAGCCTTGGACTCGCCCACTTCCCCAAGATTTCGACGTTGACGATGTGACGAGTGGGTATCCATCGTCGGGCACGATGGAGCTGTCGAGGTCCTCAAGTTGCAAGAACGTGCCGCCACGTACTCGGAACGTGTCTGGGCAATGGGCGACCTCTTGCCGTATCAGGAGACGGTTGTCGCGCCAAACGACCCCGAGCCGCCGCATCGTGACTTCAAGGTCGAGCAGCCTTTTCGCGTGGCGATGGCGGGTGAACTAACGACGTATCCATCCAACCCGTACATGGCGTTCATCCGCAGTCGCCGGGATGCTGGCGAGTCGCCGAAGCCCTGCGAGTAGGGTAGTTTGCCTTGTGGCGTTAGCAGCAGTTCTGCCACGCGGGCATATTTTGTAACATGAAACAATGCAACATGTGATTGAATGAGACGTCGTGTCTATTTTGATATTTGTTTGTGTGCTTTTGATTCATTTTGGATGAGTCCCCAGCGTCCGCCCTTTTGTGGGGTTTACCTCGTATATGATGTATGTGTTGTTGTTATGTGTTTTGATGTTTTAGTCGACTACGAAGCTCGAAGAGCCAGTCGCTAGGCGACTCCTTGACTTTCTGTGCTTTACCGTTTTCACGTCGCGAGCGAGGTCGGGTGGCGAGTCCCAGTGTGGTACTTGGTAGTTCTAGGCGCGACTCGAGGGTGGTTGAGGACTTAAGCGCGTTGGTGTGAGCGTCACTCTGCTGGCCGTGGGTCATCACGCGGTGAGTCCTAGGCATGCTCTCTTACTTGGCGTTTTCCCTGACCGCTCGCGACGAACTGGTCTTCAGTCCCCGAGTGTGGTACTTAGCCGTTCGAGTCGCTATGCCGAGGATGCGGAGGACCAAGGTCATGTGAAGCGAGGCAGTTGTCTTGGTCAGAGAACCAGTCGAGCTAGGCGACTCCAATGGGGCTCCAGGTTGGCGTTATTCGTGGACGATACAAGACCTGAAGTGATTCAGTGCTCTTACACCGCACTACTTAGCCGTGCCGATCGCTGTACCAAAGGTTGACATCTGCGTTTAGCATAACGCTGTTTTTACGAGTGCGAGTGGCACAAGTCATGGAGAGTAAGCGCAAGTTGCGGTAACCATTTCTTTTTATTTCATAGCGACTGGAGAGTACATGTGGGGTTCTAGGTAGAACTTCCGAGGAGGTTTACATACCATGGTCGCTGACGTCGAGTTCGCCGTCCCAGACGTCGATGAGGTAGTAGGCGTCGTTGCGAGTGCACGCTGGTAGCGAATGGGCCTTCACACGGAGGAAAGCTTGTGCATGCCCTTCTTGTCTGGATGAGGCGTAACACCGTGTCGCCTTCTGGAAGGTGCGAATTTTCACCGTCGGCTGTGGTAGCGGCGAGTCCTTCGGTAGATGGTGGTGCGTGAGCGGCGGTCGCGTGCTTCGTCGAGCTGGTCGACACCATCTTGGCGGGCTTCGTTTGCAGCTCCGTATAGTGGACGACTCGCGGCGAGTCGTGTTCGAGGTCGGTGGGCATGACCGCCCGGCACCGTAGACCATGAAGGGGTGAATCCGTCGATCTGTTGACGGAGGTCCGGATCCCCGGATGATGAGGGCAACTCCTCGACTTATACCCAGCGGTGCGCTCGAGTGGTACTTGGAGTCGCGGCTTCAGCCGTGGAGGATGCTTTGGTTGGCCTGTTCCGCTGGCCGTTGGATTCGGGTGGCGGCGCGAGGTCGAGCGGATATGGTGCTATTCGCAGAAATTCGCCATGGCTCCCTTGGCGAAGTTGGTGCCGTTGTCCGTGATGATGCTTTGTTGGGAACCGTAGCGATATATGAGCTCGCGTAAAATTTAGTGGCGGTCTTCCGTCGCATTTCGGACTGGCTTGGCCTCTACCCACTTCGTGAATTTGTCGTGGCGACCAGCAGTGGGTGTAGCCAGAGGGGCCTTCTTGAAGGGCCTACCATGTCCATGCCCCACAGCGAATGGCGGTGATGGGGATTGTTTTGGCGCCGAGCTCGATGCGTGCGTCGATTGGCGTGCCGCACCAGCATCGCTGGGCGATGTCGGCGTCGGCGTGTGCGATGGGCGAGAAGCCGTGTCGCATAGCCTTGGCGACGAGGAAGCGGCGGCGTGGTGGCGCGATCACCGAGTGAATGTCGTGTGGAGGATTTTGCGTCCTTTAGCGGTTGGACGCAGCGTTGGAACACCTGTGACCTGCGCTTGTGGAGCTCGCCGTCGATGATGGTGTAGGACTTGCATCGACGGCGATCATTCGAGCGTCTGTCTCATCTGGCAGGTGCCGCTTCGGTAGGCGATGTAGGGCTTGGTCGATCGTCGCTCGTGACGAAGTGCGACCAAGGATGCCTTTGGTTGAGTGGGACTCGATGTCGATCTCCTCGGGGGAGGCTGATGGCTTGGAGATTGTGTCGAGGAACACGCCGGGTGGTGGTGCGGTCGAGCCGACCCGATGCGAGATAGGGCGTCGGCCTCCTCGTTTTCTACTGTCGATCCACTCGACGGAGTAGCGGTGAAGTGGCGCCCAACTTGTCCACCTCTTGGCGATGCGCCCGCCATGGTAGAGACGGCGTCGCAGGTGCCGGCGACTTGCCCCGCGACAAGGTCGGAATCTCCGTAGCAGCGGAGGCGATTAACGTTCATCTCCTTGGCGGCTCGCATGCCGTGGAGTAGGGCCTCGTATTCAGCCATGTTGTTGGTGCAGGGCGTGAAGTCGAGGCAGAGGATGTAGCGGAGCTTGTCGCCCTTTGGTGAAGTCAACACTATCCCTGCGCCTGCGCCGTCCGCGTTCTTGGAGCCGTCAAAGTGAAGGCTCCAGTAGTGTAGGTACGGCAGCTTCTCTGGCTGCTGGGCCTCCTCCCAGTCGGCGATGAAGTCTTCTAGTGCGTGTGACTTGATCGCCTTTCGTGGCTCATACTTGATGTTGTGGACGCCGATCTCGACGGCCCACTTGGCGACTCGCCCGGTCGCCTCGCGATTGCGGATGATGTCTTGCAGTGGTGCTGAGGAGACGACCGTGATCGGGTGTTCCTGGAAGTAGTGCGACGACGCCGAGCCGGAAGACCGCGTATACTAGCTTTTGGCATGCTGCGGTACCGCTGGCGAATCGATGAGTACCTCGCCGATGTAGTACACCGACCTGAACGGGCGCCTTTCCTTCCACTAGTCGCCGACGACCATCACGGCGACGCAGCTCGGACGCCGCGACGTAAACCAGCATGGGTTCTTTGTCGGCGGGGGCGGCGAGTAGTGGTGCGGTGAGTAGCACCTTTTTGAGGTCGCGGAGCGCGTCGTCCGCCTCCTTTTCTCACTGGAAGGTGGGGTTCTTGCGCATCAGGCGGTATAGGGGCATCGCCTTTTCGCCCAGGCGGGGGATGAAGCGACTGAGAGCCGCTACTCGCTCGGCCAGCTTCTGGACGTCGCGCAGGCACTCGGGTTTGCCGAGCCGGGCGATCGTGTCGATCTTTGTGGGGTTCGCCTCGATCCCTCATTTGGAGACGACGTACCCCAGTAGTTGTCCGGCGGGTACACCGAAGGTGCACTTGCCTGGGTTGAGCTTTATCTTGTATCTTCGCAGGTTGGCGAAAGTTTCGCGGTCGGCGGTAGGTCGCCTTGGCGGCGTGATTTCACGACCACGTCGTCGATGTAGACGTGGATGTTGCGGCCAATTTGGCTCGCGAGGCATTCTTGCATGCACGCTGGTAGGTCGCCCGGCGTTCTTGAGGCGAAGGTCATGGCGGTGTAGCGAAGGCTCGAATGGCGTGATGAACGCCGTCTTCTCCTCGTCTTGACGGCCATTTTGATCTGGTTATACCGAGTAGGCGTCGAGGAAACAGAGCGACTCGAGCCGCGGTCGAATCGATTATCTGGTCGATCCGGGAGACGAACTGCTCCTTTGGGCGCGCTGTTCAGTTTGTGTAGTCGATACACATTCTCCGGTCCATTTTTCTTCTCGACCAGGACTAGGTTTGCCAGCCACTTGAGTACTTGATTGGCGGATGAAGCCGGCAGCGGTAAACGACGCTGCACTTCCTCGGCGATTGCTCGACGCGTTCTTCATT